>LQRL01139630.1:7968-28546 GCA_001703475.1 Hydroides elegans
TCATCAGTTTACATTTATTTCTGATGATAATAAAAATTAATTATGTATTTTTGTTACTATTGATTATGATGCTTTACTGTGTCACTTCTGTTAAATTGCTATATTAATTTACGGATATACTTTAATTTTATAATTACAATAACACAGCAAAATATATCTTAACTTATATCATTTTATACCACTGTATATATTATAAACTACCAAAGTTGCACGATATATTCAGTGTATCAACAGTGATATACTTTAAAAATCATAGTATACTAGTGACTTTTAAATGGCAATTTCCCATATATCAAGATAATGCATCAAAGGTTTTAAGATATATTTTTACATACCTAATAGCATCAGCAATGTTATAAGACTTTTGTTGCAATTTGTTTTCGTTTTATTTGAAATAAATACATGCATTCTGTGACAACTGGAATATAAAAAAATAGAACATAAATAAAATGTTATATATCTATGTTGCTTGGATGACGATTGGATAGAGCGATCAACATATTTTCGATGGGACGGAAAATAATAATATGGTCGAATACGTTGAGAACGAATATGTAGAAAACGACCCTACATGTATATATTCTAATTACGTGTCTTCTCCATACTCACGTTACGTATTGGAAACCAAACGGTATCATCCGTCAAATGATTACATGTTATTCGAAGGTCATATATTCTCCCGTATAGTTTGACTCCTTGCAGTGAGCTGTGTCTAATAAAATCTAAGGAAAGTACATTTTGCTTGTGTCGCTCAACATCATCCAGTCTCACACTTAGAGAAAACATTCCTACAATGTTATGTCGCGTTTTTAATACATATAGTACCTTAAGAAATCACAAAAAATGCAACTTATGGTCCGCTTTGATATGGACCGAGTATCTTAATAAATCATAGACATACAATAATGCACAGTCCAACCACGCCTTAAATATTAAACAATCGATGTTTTTTTCTCCAAAAGCTGTTCACCAATATTTCTATTATATGTGATTTATGACTGTAAAAAATAAAAATTAAATGCTTAAGATAAAACTGCTTGTTCTGCTGGATGTGCTGACTGACTAATTTCGAACACCCTCTTTATAAAAAATCGACAGCCTTTTATAGTGTTTGTCATGTGTCGACAAATACTATTATCTAAATGATGAGTGCTTAAAGGTCTTAAACTCAATTACCAACTGTGACAATGTTTGTAAGATGAAAACCAAGTAGGCCAGAAATTCAATTTAATTTCATCCATATTTAAAACTGTTGTTTGTTTCTGATTAACATAAAAGACTAAAATACGGCTTATTTTAAGAAAAAAGACCGTTGTTGATTTGTTGATGATTTTTTTCTAAATGATAACGTTTATTTATTATATATTTGTAACTATCGGGTTGAAAGCATATGTCGAATGTGATGTATTCTCGTTATTTACGCTTTATGATATACATTTTCAACTAGAAGTAATTAAGATCGCACATTAAAAGATTGAAAGTATTGGCATTTGTTTTTACAACCAATGCTTTGTTTAAATTCTTGTGAAACGCATTAAAACTACTCATAAAAGCATCGCAATTTGTCTCATAAATGTATTCGACACCGTGCTGGAATAGAACTTGATGTTTGTTGGAAACTCAAATATCAATTATGATATATTGAAAAACAGTTACATTGAACTATAGATTTTATAGAGATAGACTATGCTTATACCCTCCCTACTTTTAATTGCATTTAATTCGTACATTATGCATCTTTTTCTTGAACGTTTGCCCTTAACATAACAGAAACATATGCAATCGTTCAATGTTTAAGTTGATGATGCACAACTTACCTCTATTGCATAAAGATATTCAATTATCTTCCGACTATAGCTATAATATGGTATGTGTGAGATCACGTTATAGTTCAGGAGTTCCTGGTCATCAGGACTTAGATATATAGCTCCATTCAACGAAAAATGTTTAATATGTATGCCTTAGTAGGAAATAAAAGCAACATCCCGATACATTGATTTTTCTCCAAAAGCTAGACTTTGACCCTAATAAGTAGACTATATCGTCTATTTTTTTATAATGTGGTTTTTCAAAAAGTCTAAAAGTATTAATTTTCCTATTGGATTATATCAAGAACGGATAATCGAACAAACGGTTAAAAAACGGTTCATATTATTATATTACTATGTTTATTTTTTCTACGTTTCAATTGTTTTTCCTTGAATGTACGTACAGACTACTGATTTTACATATGCCTATTTTACCGCGCTTTCTTATACATACCGCCAACCGATCGGCGTTTTCTTATCACCCACCACCACCAACTGCCATCCTTGGATAGTGTTCATGAGCCGAACTGCGGCGGTCGGCAACTGAATGGTTGTCACAACAATCCACTTGTTATTTCGTGTTGTTTCATTATACGTTCGCTGAAGTCTATGGGTTGGAGATAAATAGTCCACACTGCGCTGCTTCATGACAGAATCTTGAACATAATGAGCCCAATCAAAAGGGAAAGTATCATAACTGAGCGTCTGTGTGGCAAATTTGTTATTTGACAGTCTATGTAGCTCATCCCATATAACATTTAATCATATCGTACTTCAAGTTAGGTATGAAGCCAAGCTCAAAACCTATTTTGCCAAGTTCACCAATTAAGGGAGTCTGACAGGGGAGTCCGACAGAGTTGTCCACTGTCTACAATCTTACTTATTTTATGCGTTGAAATTTTGACAGAAATAATTCGCACAAACAACGAGATTAAAGGCATAGTTATAAATGGTAAAAAAAATAAACTGTCACAATACGCCGATGACATGACCTCTACATTTGGAACTGTGGAGTCTGTGTTTGAGCTATTTCGAATTACGCTTCGTTTTGAGAAACAAAATTGGCCTACGTTTAAATGAGTCTAAGACTTTTCTTATCTGGCTCGGTCCTTGGCGGACACAAAAAGGCACTGTCCAAAACCTGATGGTATGTGATTCCAGTTCCAATGATTTAGGAATCGAATTAGAATATGACCAAAAGCAGTGTGATCTCAAACATTTCGACTCAAATATTTCTAAGATGAAAGTTAAATACAATATTTAAAAAACTTGATATCTCTCAATCCTAGGCAAAATATTAAAAGGTAAATCACTTGGTATATTAAACCTTGTATACTCATTTTCAAATTCCATCTCCAGTATCACTCACATCAATGATTCACAAAAAATAACAAATGATTTTATGTGGAATAACCGCCCAAGAAAAATTAAGCACTCCACACTAATAAATAATTATGAGAAAGGCGGACTTGAGGCCCCAGATATACACTGTATGCAAAAATTTCTAGATTAGTACGGATAGGAAGAATTATTCAAAAGTCAAAATGGGCCACAGTGGCTAACTATTACTTCTCCAAGATGAGCGGGCTCTCTTTTTTATTACATTGTAATTTTGACGTACAACTCATACCCTATATTCCTCCTTTCTATTGTGAGATGCTCTCGTGGTTTAAAGAGATTATTCCTCCGAATGATATAGCTAAATATATACTATGGAACAATAAAGACATAGTAATTAATGGGAAGAGCCTGTTCTGGAAACCGTTTTTTGAGAAAAACATAATAACCATCAGTCAATTATCGATACAAAATACCTATTTAATCGAAACCATTACGGTATAGAAATATACTTCTTAAAATACAATGGCCTTTTCTCAATCATAAAAAGAACTTTCAAAGACTTTAAAACTCACACATTTATAAATGCCAATTTTCACGAGAGTAAACACAGAACACTTATAAACACTTAAACCACAAAACCCAAAAGATTTTATATTGGATATCTAAAAGATATTATATATGCGAGCATGCGCTTCATACGAAGCGCCAAAAAAGAAAGTAAACTTAACGCATTCCGTCATAAAGTTGTGCATGATTATGTTGCCCATAATGCAAATATGAAAAATGGAATATGAAAGATAATGAGAATTATAATTGTAAATACTGTATAGAGAAAGAAACTATCTTACACTTGTTTGCCAATTGTCCAGAAACTGTTAAACATTTAAAGCAATCTATTCGAGCCATGCGCTAAAATTGTATGAAAGCTAGTGATTTTATATTTGGAAACAGCAACAAAGCCGAAACATTGATTTTCCTTATGATAAAACGGCTAATATGGTCATCTAGATTTTACGGCACCGAATTGAATATCTATAGAATTATTTCTGAAATTAAATTGAGAATAAACATTGAAAAGGAAACATTACCAATCCGATCATTTAATACAAAGTAGAATGCATAAATCCATTTACTTGAGATGGAATCCTAGTTAGAAGTGCCATCCTGACTAGTTAAACCATACATATCATATGTATTTTTAAAAATAGAGCAACGTGTCCCCCAAAACATGTAGATTGAATACGGCAGTTACTTTTGCCCATTTTGTGACCATTTAGTTGATCCTCACTACGTGCTTATTTTATGTGTGAGAACTGCAATTGGGCATGAAGGGGCCGAAAATCGACCATAAGAACCAATGTATAAATGCAATTAAACTTAATATTTTAAAATGATGCCTAAGATAAAAACTCTTCATTTTCTCAGAAAAGCGTTAACACCTATTGAACACTTACATATCTTATAATCTGGGTTTGTTTTATACTTTTCTAACAAATAATATTTAAAAATGCATTGAAAATGAAGTTTTTGCTCGTAATATGCATGGAAATGGGGCGAGTTCCATTGATAAAACATGCTATAAGTGTAGTTTGGCAATACTTCTGTATAATTTACGATATAAATAATTGTAATCCGAAGAGAAGAATATAGAAATAAATAAACGCGTGTTTCATTCATGTCATATTGTTATAGATATTTAGTAAAATAAAGTTAAAATCATATTTTATATATTTATAGATGCTTATAATAATACTTAATTGAGGTTTTCGTTCAAAATGTTCTTCAAAATATAAATAATGTATGTAGCGCCAAACTTTCAACATTGACTAGATCAAAGTTAAACGACAGTATTTGAAGATTATAGTAGTTTCAAAAGCCCTAGATTAACCTGATATAAGTTAAAAGGCAGCATTTGAAGATGAAACTCAAAGGTTAGGTTGATGGCATAAGCCTTATGGATCAGTGACTAATATTTCTTAAATTTGATCCGATTCTTTGTCTTTGTAAAGCCTTTGTATTCATATATCTTGCTTATTACGATAAACTTCTAAATACTTATATTTCCAATATCATGGATGAATACCATCAGATTACATTTATTTCTGATGATAATAAAAATTAATTATGTATTTTTCTTACTATTGATTATGATGCTTTACTGTGTCACTTCTGTTAAATTGCTATATTAATTAACGGATATGCTTTAATTTTATAATTACAACTACGCAGCAAAATATATCTTAACTTATATCATTTTATACCACTGTATATATTATAAACTACCAAAGTTGCACGATATATTGAGTGTATCAACAGTGATATACTTTAAAAATCATAGTATACTAGTGACTTTTAAATGGCAATTTCCCATATATCAAGATAATGCATCAAAGGTTTTTAGATATATTTTTACATCCCTAATAGCATCAGCAATGTTATAAGACTTTTGTTGCAATTTGTTTTCGTTTTATTTGAAATATGTCTGATCACAGATTCACAGGCCAAAATAATAAACACATGCATTCTGTGACAACTGAATAGAAAAAAAAATAGAAAATGAAGAAAATGTTAAATATCTATTTTGCTTCGATGAAGATGGGATAGAGCGATCAACATATTTTCGATGGGAGGGAAAATAATAATATGGTCGAATACGTTGAGAATGAATATGTAGAAAACGACGCTACATTTATATATTCTACTTGCGTGTCTCCTCCATACTCACGTTACGTATGGGAAACCAAACGGTATCATCCGTCAAATGATTACATGTTATTCGAAGGTCATATATCCTTCCGTATAGTTTGACTCATTGCAATGGGTTTTGTGAGTTAGGTCTAATAAAATGTAATGAAAGTACATTTTGCTTGTGTCGCTCAACATCATCCAGTCTAACATTTAGAGAAAACATTCCTACAATGTTATGTCGCGTCTTTATTCATATAGTACCTAAGAAATCACAAATATTAGTAACTTATGGTCCGCTTTGATATGGACAAAGTATCTTAATAAATCATAGACATACAATAATGCACAGTCCAAACACGCCCTAAATATTGAACATTCTAACATTTCCCCAAAAGCTGTTCACCAATATTGCTATTATATGTGATTTATGACTGTTTAAAATAAAATTAAATGCTTAAGATGCTTGTTTTGGTGGATGTGTTGACTGAACTATTTTGAGCACCCTCTTTTAAAAAAATTGACAGCCTTTTATAGTGAATTGTCATGTGTCGACAAATACTATTATCTAAACGATGAGTGCTTAAAGGTCTTAAATTCAATTACCAACTGTGACAATATTTGTAAGACCAAGTAGGCCAGAAATTCAATTTAATTTCGTCCACATTTAAAAGCGTTGTTTTCTTTTGTTTAACATAAACGACCAAGATACTGCTAATTTTAAGAAAAATACCAATGTTGATTTGTTGATGATTTTTTTTCTAAATGATACGTTTATTTATTATATATTTGTTATTATCGGGTTGAAAGCATTTGTCGAATTTGATGTATTCTCGTTATTAACGCTTTGTGATATACATTTTTCAACTAGAAGTAATTTAGATCACACATTCCGTTTTTTCTCAGCTGACCAAAATGCTAGTATGGATTAAAAGCATTGGCATTTGTTTTTACAACCAATGCTTTGCTGAAACTCTTGTGAAACGCATTAAAACTACTCATAAAAGCACCGCCATTCGTCTCATAAATGTATTCGACGCCGTGCTGGAATAGAACTTGATGTTTTTTGGAAGCTTAAATATCAATTATGATATATTGAACAATTATATTGAACTATAGATTTTATAGAGATAGACTATGCTTACACCCCCCCATTTTTAATTGCATTTAATTCGTACATTATGCAATTTTTTCTTGAACGTTTGTCCTAAACATAACAGAAACATAGGCAATCGCTTAATGTTTAAGTTGATGATGCACAACTTACCTCTATTGCATATAGGTATCCAATTATCTTCCGACTATAGCTATAATATGGTATGTGTGAGATCACGTAATAGCTCAGGAGCTCCTGGTCATCATGACTTAGATATATTGCTCCATTCAACGAAATATGTTTAACACGTATGCCAGTAGGAAATAAAGCAACATCCCGATACATTGATTGTTTTCTCCAATAGCTAGAGTTTGACCTTAATAAGTAGACTCTATCGCCTATTTTTTATAATGTGGTTTTTCAAAAAGTCTAAAAGTTTTTATATTCCTATTGGACTATATCAAGAACGGCTAACCAGACAAACGGTTAAAAAACGGTTCATATTATTATATTTCTATGTTTATTTTTCAACGTTTCAATTATTTTTCCTTGAATGTACGTAGAGCCTACTGATTTTACATATGCCTATTTTACCGCGCTTTCTTATACATACCGCGCCAAACAATCGGCGTTTTCTTATCACCCACCACCACCAACTGCCATCCTTGAATAGTGTTGCGGCGGTCGGCGACTGAATGGTTGCCACAACAATCCACTTGTCATTTCGTGTTGTTTCATTAAACGTTCGATTATATGTAGTTTCAAAAGCCCTAGATTGATCAGATCAAAGTTAAAAGGCAGTATTTGAAGATGTGACTCAAAGGTTAGGTTGACGACTTAAGTCTTATGGATCAGTGACTATAATTTCTTAAATTTATCCCGATTCTTTGTTTTTGTAAAGCCTTTGTATTCATGAACCTTGCTTATTACGATAAACTTCTAAATACTTATATTTCATGGATGAATATCATCATTTCTGATGATAATCAAAATTAATTATGTATTTTTCTTACTATTGATTATGATGCTTTACTGTATCACTTCTGTTAAATTGTTATATTTATTTACGGATATACTTTGATAATTACAACTACACAGCAAAATATATATTAACTTATATCTATTTATACCACTGTATATATAATAAACTACTAAAGTTGCACAATAAATTCAGTGTATCAACAGTAATATACTTTAAATATCAAAGTATACCAGTGACCTTTAAATGTCAATTTCAGAAGAACGGTAAAACATACCGACAAATGATTGTTTTTGAAATTAAGTAGACATATTGAAAAAATAATACAGCTGTTCTTTTTTGGTATCTTTGCCAGTATAACTCAGCAGCCTCTCAGAATGGAATGTATTAATATTATTGGATATTGAATGTATACGCTCTATCTAATCCAATATGTGAAACTGGTGATGCTTCCTTGTTTTATCTGTCTTATATAATGCAATGAAAATTTAAACAAAGAAAATTTAATATTTTAAAGTGAAAAATATGATAATTCATGTGTATACAGGATGTCAAAATAGGTATATCGATTATGTATATCGTGATTCAGCTAGATAGAAAGCAACAAGTACAAAATGTTTAATATTGTTTATTGTGAACTGTATACTATGTAAATTGAAATAAAATGGGCTGCCCAGTTATATAAAAAATAGACTATGCCCCGCCACCAAAAACAAAAAAAGTCACCAATTGATCTTACCTTTATGTTCTTTATATTTTAGATAAGCTTTAAGAGCTTCATAAAAGAAAAATGCTGAATATAAGCAATTTGATGAAGTCCGTTTTCAAATATATATCAGGCTCCCGCTGCCATTCCCTTTATCGTGTTGTTTTTGTAGATATGTAAAAAGAAAAGTGCTATTGTTTCATGTGGTTGTGTTTTTGTAGTTATAATTAAAAAAAACTAGTTTTGATCAAATATCATGAATGGGATTCCGTTTCTAATTGGCAAATATTCAAATACTTTTTAACCTTGTGTATACATCTTGTTTATTCCATTGATTTACTCGAAAAATGCTACACTATGCTTAGCAGTCTTTATTTCAAATATTCTGTTTTCAAACTAATCCCTAATAGTGAATATAATTAATTCTTGCAAAAAAACCTATGAACTCTCAGTATGTTATTAAAAGTTTTAACATAATTTTAAAGCTATTATGGAAAACAAAAATACTTAATTTGGAATTTCGAATAGCATCAATTTATCATCCTTCCATAAATAACGTAAACAAGATTTTTAAATAACAAAAAAGTCGATTACAATAAAACATATCTTAATTTCTAATATTTTTTATAAAGGTGTTCCTACAAGCTTTAAATTATCTTTTAACATTTGCAAGGGATAGAGCTGTGGAAATATTTTTTATAGAAAGGCACAATGGACACATTTTTCATATGTTGCAAAATAACCTTTAAGCAACCTTTAAAGAACACAACAATCAAAATAAGTATCAATCTTAAAATATATTTAATTTCAGGAGTACACGTTTTTCCAATGAATATAAAAATCTAAACGTAAAGATATAATTAAATCACAAATCAAATATGATGTGACAAATGACAATTCAATACACAATTGCAAGCCGTTTGATTCTATTGCCAAAAAAATATTATCATTGCTCAAATAAACAAATTGTCAAAAAGGTATTCCTCAAATCTCCAAGCTCGATATATTTTTATTCAAAATTTCCAAGCTGGTGGTGGGGAACACTTTTTCTATGAGAAACAGCTACAGATGTGCATTTCTTTTCTTTGAAAATCTGCTGGATGTTATAGTGATGTATAAGTGATGGTATATCATAATTATAGAATAACATCATTTAAAATGCTTGTCTGTAATTATAGAATTGTTTTACGTTGAAATGTATATATTGGGATTGTAGCCACTCCCAATCCTGTTCTTCACTAAGGCACTGTACAATGGACAAAACTGAAACTTCCCAACCACATAGAATCTATCATATTCGCTATGACAATTTTCAGAATCAAATTATGCTTTTTTGTGGTATTATTCTGTCGCATTTTTCATTCACTAATACAGATGGAGAGGGTTAGTGAAATATTAAGTCAATTAAATAATATGTTAAAAATATCATTGTAAAAGGAAAGTTTTAAAAACCAATGTGGAAACACGTTTTAAAATGCGTGTTAAGTTTAGGATTTTTTTTAATCGAAAAAATATCCGTTTTTATAGCATATCTCTGCAGATTACAAGCTTATGCAAATTTAGAGTCAGGACCAAATGGGATCGTGGTGAACAATAGAATATTTGGCTCCAAAAATCTGAGTGTACCGCTCTAACCAGCCGTGTAAGATAGGTTACACATTTACACACAACTTTCATATATTTGAGCAGCGATTAGACTAGTTTTTTCTTTAACAATACTTATATAATATATGATTAAGGGCTGTGTCGGATCGGGAATGTCGCTACCCGAACACCCGAAGACAATACCCGACCTGACCCGATACCCGACCCGAATATTTAAGAACATTGTTTCCTTTGGGCATCGATTAGATTTATTTTAAAATATACTGTTAATTTACAATAAAATATAAGAGAAACTGAAATACCATGTTAAATCTTATTTAAGCGACAAAATCTCGTTGAAAGTTGTTTTAGATGACATAAGAAAAAATCTGTTTGCTTTAGATAAATACTTTAATGTGTCACATAATAATTCAAGTTTTCCTATGACGCAACATAGCCGATGCCCGACCAGAAGATATAAGAACATGGTTTTCTATTGGCATCGATTATATATTTCTTATCATATGCTGTTCATTTATAATAAAATTCAAGAAAAAATGAAAAACCATGTTAAATCTTATTTAAGCGACTAAATCTTGTTGAAAAGTTGTTTTAGTGGACATAAAAAAATCAGTTTGCTTTAGATAAATACTTTAATGTGTCACATGATAATTCAAGTTTTCCTATGATTCGTCATAATTCAAGTTTTCCTATGACGCAACATACCCGATACCCGACCAGAAGATATAAGAGCATGGTTTCCTATGGGCATCGTTTATATATTTGTTATCATATACTGTTAATTTATAATACAATATAAGAGAAAATAAAATACCATGTTTAATCTTATTTAAGCGACTAAATCTTGTTGAAAAGTTGTTTTAGTGGACATAGACGTGCTAATCAGTTATTGAGTCACCCCAAACCAGTTCTTGGGTCACTTTCTATTTGTCACAGAAACAACATTTATAAACATTTTTTGACAAACGCAAAGAAATTAACACTTAGGTATGTTCAGGATTTCATTTGTTACGTTAAAAAAGTATATTTCATGTGTTCTCCTATTGAAAATAGTGAATGACCCAAAAACTGATTATGACTCAAAAACTGATTTCCCCTTCTAAAAAAAATCAATTTGCTTTTAAAAGAATACTTTGATGTGTCACATAATAATTCCATTTTTCCTATGATGCAACATTCCGGGTACCCGAACCGAAATTGGAGTTCGAGTCGCCCGAGGCGATTATCGGTTACCAGACTACCCGAGATACTACCAGACTACCGACTACAAGACAAGTCCTAATATAATTTATATTCATTTCACTATTTCCTTCAAATAACCAAAGACAATTTATTGTTTTATCAAAATGGGGGTGATCGACATTTAAATGAAACGAAAAAGCAAGATATTTTATTGATGTAGACTTCTATAGATTTTTAAACCGATCATGCATCAGTATAGAGGATAAGTGTTTCAAATGTAACTTGATGTATGGTGTGCTCCTAAAATAGCACAATTATCTGCATTTTTTTTTACTATATTTAAATTGAATATTATGTTTCATAATTTTAATTAGTTATTCTCTGTAACTAATAGAATAAGGTCCCATTTAAAGTTCACTATTTGATGTAATCTAGAAAAGGTCAATTTGTAGGCAGAATATACATAGCTACATAACTAATTAAGTCACAATATAATGCCATATTGAATTAAACCTAAAGTTACAATAATGAGCTTCAACGCGAAGTTAGGTACTGAACACGACGAGTATTTATTATGTGTCACAGTGCTTTTATATAGCGATCCTTGATTGATGACGTCAATGATGTGTGCAGTATAAATGTCACACCTTTTTAAATGAGCCAATTAGGGGTCAGGGATTCCGCTCAGGGGGTTCAGCAAGGCGAAGAAAAATGTCATTTGTTTTTGGGTTGGGTGTCTCTTAAAATTAAAACTCTTCTATACCATTTATCAACTCGTTATCTTAATATTCTATGCTCCATGTTAGATAGCTATTTATATATAAGGGTGAGTTATGATTTGTAATATATATAGAAAATCGATTCACGGGAACAAATTTAAATTTATCGGTTGATTACAATATCTGAATACTTTCGTAAACGAAAAGATTGCAGATAATAAACAATTTGGTCTAAAGCTCTAAAGCTCTAACATTAGATTCTATTTATAAAAAACTATCAAAACTATGTTTGACGGTTGAGGGGCCGTATATGGAGCTTTATCAAATTATCTGTCCAAACGAAGTTATAGGTGTTCAAAATGGGTCGAAATGGGTTGCACCTAAGTTTACCACTAGAATGAGATGAAAATGATACATGTTTCGCCACTTTGTAAAATAAATCATTTCACCAAAAATTATTTCTTTGTGTTTGCTCATTTCGTCAAAACTGAAGGTTTATTGTTGGATATTTAGCCGTGGAGGGTTTAGCAAATATCGTTGATGTGAGATGTTGCTTTTCATAAAACGTTTTATACCATTTTTATCTGTAGAGGTTATGAGATGATGTCTCAGCCGTCCGTTAATCACCACCATAGCTGGCAGAAGAAATCGCGTCCAATAGAACGCGACCTTTCTGCTTAACCCCGCATTCGGAAAGTAAAGACCGTTTTCAGGTAGTGTCACTTTCCTATTCGAAAAATTGCGACCTACTTGTTCACGCACATTCATATGACGTAATTGTGAAAAAACCTTCAACCGATTATGCCTCCTGGTAGGATTACCGTAAAGTAGTGAAGCAGTAAATGAAACCACGTGGTCTCTCTTATCGAATCATGTATGCATTTAAGGGTAAATAAACCACTATCTTCCGGGTACAGAGACCGTCTTGTTCGATAAGTCGATACCCTTTTCGGTCTTTTAGAAAACGTCACCTTTTTCGGTTACATTATCCGAATGCACCCATATCCCTGTATTATTACATGGTCAGGGTGCATCGCTTTAAGAAATTATAAGGAAGGGCTATGATGCAATATTTGTGTGTATTGCATCCGGACTATTTTCCGATTGCACTTCCAAAATCAAATTTTCATAATAAAACAATATAAACATGAATTAATGTTTGAATAAGTGATTTCACATAGATTATTTTCGTATCCTATATCAATTATAAGCGTAACATTTCATAATCCACCATGATTTTCAATATTATTAAACATATATTATCGCCCATTATGACATGGCAAAAAATAGATTTTATTAGTAACGATTTCCTTGTTTTTCCATGTTATAAAGGAAATTCAATATTCAGATTCAATATTGTAAGGTTTTAATTGCACTCAGGGGTCAAATTGGATGCACTCAGCCTTCGGCTTCGATGCATCCAACTGGACCCCTTCGTGCAAAAAACACCTAACAATAGTGAACCTTCATAAGGTATTCCAATATTATGTTTAGATCAAGGTTGTTCCAACCGGTTAAAGTTAGAGCAAGTTCTTTCGGTTAACTAAATTCTTTTAGAGCTTTTTTCGGTTAACAACCGACTTACTCTTAATTTACATTCTTTTTAGATCGGGTTACCACAATCCTAACCGGTTAGGGTTGCTTCTAAAAAAACGGGGTAAGTAATCATAGAACTTCTATGCAACTCCCACGTTAGGTTCGGCTGCACCTTATCAGTCTGAATTTGAAACTCGAAAATCTAATATATAAATAACCCAACTTTAACTTAAAATAAGTGAACTCGTGAAAATATACCAAATGCTAATCGATCGCGAAAACGTCGTCGTTTCCCCTTTTGAAATATCATATATACGCATTCACACAGATAAGAGTAGTCTTTATTACATGATTTACGCAATATACGGGGCAATATCACCCGGTCAATATCACTTTTGATATTGCCCGGTGATAGCGGCCCTGAATAATTCCCATTTTTAAAAAATATTTTCATGTAATAAAAGGAATATAATCCTCAGGATCCATATCAACATAGTTATTGACCCTCGGGATAGCGAATAGTAATGCCCGCGCCCTTTGGGCTTGGGCATTACTATTCCCTTCCCTCGGGTCAATAACCATGTTGATATGAACCCTTCGGGTATTATTCCTATTATACCAGTGCATACAATCAATTTTGTTCAATTATCAACCACCCACGCTCCCCCTCGCCCTCTTCTGATAGATAGGATCGCGCTGTTTGGCCAGACCAGATTTGTTTGGTGTAGACTCCCGATCAAATCCGACAACAGCTTTGTCGAAGATAATTGTCACAGCTGGCATTCAGAGTGATTCAATTGCTCGGTATGTGTCGCTTTTTTCAAATTGTTTCTCTTATTATTTGCACCCTGTATTTCTTCTTTTCTCACACGCTCTTTCTCTCCCTCTTGCTATTGTTATACTCAGGTATATTCCTACATGTAAATCAATTACTTTTTTTAATGTTTGTTAAGAAAAACGATAAAATAATATATTATATGTATAATTATTTCAGAATAATTTTTTGGAAGGATAGTTTAAATTGTAATCATAAATGTTACATTATTACTTTTACTGATTATGCCTTGAATACATAAAATCGATTGGTTGCAATTGTCACTGATTTCTTTTAGTTAAATCGCAAGGAGCGAAAGGATTTTTTCTTGACAATTCCGAATTCCCAGAAAGAAAACAGTAAAAATCGAGCATTTGCTATTTTAATATGACTAATTTGATATTGATAAGGTATTCAATGTCATTTTCATAAAATCGAAAGTTTTAAATCATTGTCTTCTGTTTTTTTTTTTTCAGACATATCAAATAAACCTCAAGAGGCAGCGGTTTATTGCTGAAAGTGGCACGCTGTTTTGCAAAGAGCATGCTTAGACTGGAAGTGATCGCTTCGGCTAAACAGGCGGACCCCAGATGGGATTAACGGACGTTTCATTTTGTAACTATCGTTCATAAGATGTGCTATTCCGTGCCAAACAGACAGATTATATTCGAATACATCAATAGCATCATTGAAATAAACCCCTTCCAACGTCTCAGTAAACAAGAAAAATGAAAAGCAATAATTTGATATAAAATTTATTGATTTTTTCATCGATTCGTGGTGTCATTACATGACTACTAGGCATCAGCTATGTACAATATACTCGATAAAACAAATTCATTGAACGTTTAAGCAGTGTAAGGGATTGCAAATAACAAAATGCACATCCTACAAAATAAAGCTAAATTAGCCATATTTACAAAGAAGAAGCGATAATACATTATATGTGATGATTTTAAAGAGGTTGTTTTGAAAAGTTATCGAGTACTGAAAGGTTCACATGAAACCTTAAAGAATACCATCAAAGAAGTGCTTACACCAAACTATGTTTGGGACTGGAACATACTCCATACTATGTTTAAATAAAGTAATGTTATTTCATGAGTGTTCCTTCTTATAGTTTGGTACTCGATAACAATTTGTACACAATTTCTCAAATATCACATTTTGTTCATACATAATTTGTTTCTTGAAACTAATTTCTAAAGCTCAATAAATATACAATCAATATGTGTAGTATCTCTTACAATATGTGTATTCCCTTTATCCTAAACACAATTATTGAGATGCTTTAAATATCACCATGAAATAGACGGATTAATCGAAAAATGACGCACTTTTCGGGCTCTTTTAAGCTTTAGTCCCGAATATCTCATAAAACGGTTAAACTTTTCCATAGATTTTTATGTCATTAGAACACACTATCATAGCTCTTTGAAATCATATAATTATAATTCCAATCATTAATCATGGTCTCAGTATATAATGAATTAAAAACTATAAATACGCACCAGGTGCATAATCGAAAATTGACGCACCCTGTTTTTATAACAAACTAACAATGATAAAAATGGATTTTGGATATAAAATACATATTGTATTATCAGATACGCCAAATTGATCAACAAATCCAAAATTAAAGATAGTTCAATGGATGATAAGTATACTTTCATTACTGTAAGTTATATACATGCAAGTTATATACATGGCATACGTTTCACGGTAAAATTAATCCGACGATATGCATATGCGTTAATAAATCAAAATAAAGATAAAATTCGCTTATCATGTATGTTAAATGTAATAATTCTTATATAATATGCAATTATATAGCTTAAATTAGTTAATTAAAGGCATGATTTATGTATTTTGATAAAGCGACTTTATAAGCGCCCCGAATGTAGAGAATTCCAAAACTTTTAAGGATTTATCATACCCAAAACACATCAATTACAAAACAAATCTCAGATAGACATCGAATTTATATTTCCGAACCGGTAATCTCAACATAAGCACAGGTGCGTCACTTTTCGATTATAGCACGTGGCCATCATTGTAAGTTTTAACGAGCCATATATCGAAATCAAGATTTATTACTTAAAATTAAATAACATTATTTTGAAAGGTGATGATAGTGTGTTTTATTGATATACAGAACAATGACAAAGAAAACACACTTTAGGAAAAAATCAGCATAAAAGCGAAAAAGTTATTGAAAAGTGCGTCATTTTTCGATTAGTCCGTCTATAATTAAAACTAGATTGAAAACCTGCAAAAACTTTAATTAAGAGGTATTGATACGAAAACATAAAACTCTTGGACAGCCCTAAAACCTACTAACACAAATGCAGATATTATAATAACCAAAGTTACATAAAAACATCCTAAAAACGTTTGCTATCCAACCCTATCAGAAAATTTAAAGCTCGAAAGTGGACAGAACGCTCATAATAAGGCAACCCAAAAACAAAACATTTACAAAATCATGTGTAAAAATCGTCTGTAAAATAACAAAACAAAGTATGCATAGAGAAATAACGGCAATGCTCAAATAACTTGGCAATCACAATATGTTTTTCACATTATTGTAAAATATGCACAATACGAGCTTACAAAACGACATTGATAATCCAGTTTACCTTTTGTGCTTAAACTACACATTAAATTGCATCTCCTCAATAAAGGAGCCATATTTACCAAAAAAATCCTAGACCATAAACAAAACTAGACGAACAGTCATTGCTTTAAAAAGCTTCTTTTACGTAGAGAACATATTGAGATCCGAAAACACATTAAGATAAGATTAACTAATATCTTGGCAAGTCAAGAGCAAAAAAAATCTTAATAGAGAAAGACGAAACATGTGAAAAACATAAACCCGTCAAAAAAAGAAACCGATATTTTTTTTCAAAATATATTTTTTTCAATTTTCTCTATTAGTACAACAATGAAATTTTGCACAGGCTTAGTCCCAACCATTTGGTAACATGAATGTAAAAATTGAGTATTATTGTTGCATTAAAAATGCCCAAAATGTGTCAAAGTATGGACCGGGGGTATGCAAAATTCCGTGCAGAAACAATGGACATTCCCGTTTTGTGTCTTAGATCCATCAAACTAAATTTTCATCTTCGATCTTTTGACGAAAAAGTAATTTTAACTGTTATTTATTATTAAACTGAACAATTATTGGTCATGGTCCACCAAATATTCGCTAATGTTAAATGCGCCATCCACCTGGTTTTCGATGAAATCATTCTGACGGTTGCTTGTTAAACTCCTTATTTCTCTGCAATATGATTAAATTTTTATTCGTTTCGGATCAAAAAGTAATGATTTGTCATAAATTGATACTTGACCATCAGACTGACATGAAATTTCGATATACACAGTTGTAAATAAGAAAATTTTTAAGAGTTAAGCCTATCACTTCAAGTACACAATGCATGACTGGACATCGATTTTGCGTGGAATTTTGCATACCCCCACTCACTTCTTTCACACATTGTAGGAAAATGGTAAACAATAGCAATAATCTAAATCAATATTTGTGTTAACAAATGGTTAAACTATACATATGCAAAAATTTATTGTAGCAAAATTGTTATAAGTTGATTAAATATCGGTCTGGAAAAAATATCGGTTACTTTTTTTGACGGGTATATAAAGAATTGAATATCGTTCAAGCACAGAAAGCTTTGAGCAACGATTTAACAGGCGAATTTAACCATCTTAAGCGTGAAACTGGTATTATTGGAAATTATGCAAAAACTATTCGAGCATAATACGGCAAAAACAATCAGAACCCCGATATCATTTCATGCGAGATGCAAATTATAATGTATAATTAATAAAAATAGCACTTCTTATATTCTTTTAAAACAAAAGTATTAATTGATTAAGATTAATACGTAGTCTCTTTTACATTTAAAATGTTATTTGCTAGATCATTTGTGTATTGCCACTCTTAAAGCATCTTAATACACAGATTTAAATTACCAGGGTTATTATAAAAATCTTATTTTTACCTATCATAATTGTATCTACAAGTAAGCATAATTCATGATATACAGAATAAGTAACTATGTTCCTTAGTTATTTAAAATAGTAAAATCCCTGACAATAAATGAGGCGGAAAAAAAACAAAGTACGAAGTTTTCTTTAATTCATAATACCTGTACTATTTAACCATAGTTATTAAAATCAACCTGTTCCTTTTTCTTAATACTTCAATGTTTCAAGCACAGTTACTGAATACTTAATGAATATTATTTAAATCGCTTTTATCTATTTTGCAAAGTGGCGTCTGTCAAAAAATCAATAAAGCGGATGAAAACTCATAATCGTTCGGGCTCGCAAAATATTTTGTTTGGTTGATAAAAAAATATTTTTACATGATTTTAAAAATTGCACTTTAAGATTATATGTCGTCATAATTAAAACCTTTAATTGTCGTTGATTGCAATAAAACATACTTATGTAAAGACATTAACAATGCCCCCTTTAAAAAGCACAATTCACAAATATTCATGCATTCACTTAAATATAGAAATCATTATTGAATCAGAATTCAAAATTATAAGTCTACGAATATCTATATTTGCTGCCTCCCTAAACAAATAATAACAATTGACTTTTTTTCTAAAATTGAGAGTTAAAAGGCTTTTCGTTATGCATAAAACCTATAAGGTATCACGCATAGAAATTTACGTACTTTGCAATTGGTACAAAAGCGCACATACATGTACATGTAATAAATTTCAATATTTATACATGTTAATCATAATATGCTTAGTTATCTCTTTTATTTTTAAGAAAATTATGTCTTATAAACAAAATATTTTGAATATTTAGTAATACAAATGTATATATCGTTGTTGAGAGATATACAACTATACAAAGCTTAAGTAATGCTGAATAAATTAAAAACTCGATTTCATTTGCTTATAATAAGCTACTGTTTAAATCGAAAGGAAGCTATAAACTCAAAATCCACATTTAATATATTGAAGCAAAACAATGGTTGTTTGATGTTGTAAGAGATAAGAGAACAAAAACAATTTTGAAATGATACAATACAAAATTATGAAATCAAAGGAACAGATTTTTTTGTCAAAATGTCATAACGTGTTTAAAACCTGTAAAAAAGATTGATTACATCGTTGATTTTGAATATTTACATCATAAGAAAATACTTTAAAAAATGAAAGAAGATGTAAAGTATTTGATTGCTTTTCAAAAAATACAAATTAAAAATCGACATTTGTTCAGAGATTTGATCAAACCAATTGCATAAATTGGGTAACAAAATAAAGTTCATTATATATAATTAAATATTATATGTTGTCAATAACTCAAAACCAGCTATAGTGTGGCGTATACATGGCTCATAACTAGATAGTGCATCTAAATTTCATACCATTCACACATTCATCTTATTATCTTTCATACGCATTTATAATACACTACATTCATTCATACAAGCAAACACATACGCTTATGTTTCTATAAATGCTTTTTATAAAGTTGTACCAAACAACTAACTATTTATCTACTCTTCTATTAACGCTTAAAACTCCAATCATCGCATGATTCAACCAACGCAAAAATTAAACACTTTTCTTTTTTTATCTTGCAATAAGTCCAAGAGTCGTCTCTATTTCGATAATTGACGATTTTTCAATCAAAGCAGCACTTGGTCCGTATATAGGGGTGTTTTATTAAGCAAGGTATCGGCAACTTTCATACCCACTGAGGCGCAAAACAAAACTCAGTCATTTTTATGTTTTATATATATATATATACAATGTATTTTTTATGGGGGACGGGAACTGAATATTACATGACGGTTCACGGAAGCTGAAATGGTTGTCGCCGACCTCAAAAGTCTCTTTTTTTATGTCACATGGTGACGCTTGACTCTGTTACCTGTATTTTGAGTTGAATCCAAGCACACTTTGAAACGGTCACTAAATGAGGCGAAAACTATAATTGCGCCAACTATATAATTTAAAGAGGTGAGAGGGTCAACTGGATGACTCCCGCTTTAAAAGTCTTCTTCCTTTTTTTTTTTTGGTCTTTCACACTTTGACGCTGGCCTTTCTGCT
>LQRL01139634.1:314-11570 GCA_001703475.1 Hydroides elegans
GGCAGTAGAGGTCATTCATCCCGAAAATGTTATTTTTTATTTCACTGATGTTTCACTACCATAACATACTCAATAAACTTGTGTTCTGGTATAAAACACATTTTAACCAACATCAGGACTGCTAATAATATTCTATCCAGAAGACAAAGGCGACGACAGATATTTAACTCAGCGACATTGTTTGTCAGTTCTGTCGTAAAAGCATAATCAGCCAGTACAGGTCATACATCCCGAAAATGCTATTCTATATTAAACTGGTGTCTTCGTATTGAGTTTTAATGATTATTTCTAGTTAAACAAATTTTAATTTTACGATACCAAAGTAAGACACTTTTATTTTAACCAACATCAGGACTACTAATAATATTCTATCCAGAAGACAAAGGCGACGACAGATATTTAACTCAGCGATAGTGTTTGTCAGTTCTGTCGTAAAAGCATAATCAGTCAGTACAGGTGATACATGTTACTTCATATTAATCTGGCGTCTTCATATTGAGTCTTAATGATTATTTCTTGTTAAACAAATTTTTATTCTACGATACCAAAGTAAGACACTTTTATTTTAACCAACATCAGGACTACTAATAATATTCTATCCAGAAGACAAAGGCGACGACAGATATTTAACTCAGCGACATTGTTTGTCAGTTCTGTCGTAAAAGCATAATCAGCCAGTACAGGTCATACATCCCGAAAATGTTATTTTATGTTAAACTGGTGTCTTCGTATTGAGTCTTAATGATTATTTCTTGTTAAACAAATTTTTATTCCACGATACCAAAATAAGACACTTTTATTGTGACTTAGCTTTTGGTTCATCAAATACCCGTTACTAAAGCAATACAACAACGATATCTTCCATTAAATATTCGTCAATAACAAGATTTCAGCTGTTGCAGTGTTGCATAAACACACGATGCAAAATCAGCTTTAAAGCCAATGATATGTCATGTACCCTGTATTATCGCTCACAGCATCGCATTAAAGCATGCATGTAACTTGAATCGCCCTGACATATTTTTATTTTTAAAAATGCTTATATAAGCACAATTGCTTAGATAAGCACACCCTATGTGAAGGACCATCTAGGGATGCCTCAAAAAAATTTTGAACAAAATCGGTCAAGAACTGTGATAGAAGAAGCGCTGGAAAGACAAGAGTTTACACACTAACTAACTAACTAACTAACTAAACAACGAAAAGTGATCGCACAAACCACGGCTTGTGGTAGCAAGCCGTGGCTAAAAAACCAGTAAACATTAAGATATTTATCAATAACGTATAATATATGCCGTTTCATGATTTTGATACGGCCTATATTAACGATTTTTGGAAAAAATAGAAAAACATACAATAACTAGAATGTTAAGCAATTTATATGAATCGTTGACACGTGTAATTATTCTAGCAAGTAAACTGGTGCCCCTTGCCTAGCTAGACTACATTTTTGATGATTACCTATGTTTTTCAGTTTTCTTTTGTTACCCACGTTACAATATTCTTAGCAAAAGTGCTCAACAAGACTGTCCAAGGACAGTGTGCCACATCTTGCTCAAGGATTGAAAAATGCTGCTCCAAGAAATAACTAATTTTGATACTATTTTCCATGGTCGTGACAAAGATAAAGTGTTTAAACAGCAAGATTGTGTTCGAAGTCTTTGAAACGGTAGGTCAAATTCATGCATAGCGCGAGATTGTGAGATCATGAATTGGTCATGTTGGCTTACATAAAGACACAACAAGTGTATGATGATAGGACCAGACACACGTGATAATGTTTGCAAGAGCTGCGGTGCAACTAGTAAGGCAGAGGTCAAGCTTCGTATTCTCCCATGTTGTCGGTAAGGTTTCAAGCAAATTCGCTTTTGGAAAAACCAACCTCATGAGATTCAAAAACTTTTCATTTTTGTTTTCGGATACATCAAAATTGAAATCACCAACAATGAAGAGGTTGCTTTTGATTTGAAATCGAGTACATGCTTGTATATGCCCTTTAAAAGTTTCAAAACTACAATTGGGCGACTTGTAAACCACGACAATGGCGTACGAATTGAAAATACTGCTAAGGTTAACAATGAGACATTCGAAATCCTTGGTTGAAATAGATTCAACACCATCTATTCGGAAATTCTCTTTCACATAAATTGCTAAACCGTGAGGGGGTCTGACTCCCTTTGAGGTGGCCTGATCATTTCGCACTATTGGTAGATATCCTTTAATCGACAAATCTGAATCAGAATCTACGCAATACAGTCGAGTTTCGGCCAGACAAATGACATCAGCATCAGTGAATGTACTATCATTTCGAATCTGGGGTATATGCAGACGTAAACTTTGAGCATTCTGGAAAACGACTCGGAATTCACCAGTTCGTGTTGAGAAAGGCTCGTATGACAGATTTATAGTCCTATGGGCTCTAAGCCGTTCCATTTCGAGGACTACTTGTTTGTCAACTTTGATTGTTCCATTAAAGCCATTGAGCAAATGCAACCCTTCTAAACTTGTAACACGACTGAATGCAACATAATGCTGATGAGGTCGTGAACCGGACGTCATATCTACAAAGATGTTGGATTTAGTTTGCCCTTGTGCTTTATGTATGGTTTTAGCGGACGAAGCCTTTAATGGAAACTGTTGCCGAACAATGGCCTTACGTCGAAACATGAAAGTTCTACGAACACTCCATATTGGAGTCCATTCTTTGGATATTTCAGGATATCTTTGGTAATAGTGTACATATTCTCTTCTCGTATTTCGGCCAATGTTCGTGTCTGGAAATTTCACCCAAATACAACTTGGTATTGTACTCTGCTGTATGTAGTGGATCTTTTGAACAACACAAGGAGTGCCATTACAAATACCATCTCCAACCGAAACGTTATGAGTAGTATCATATCGTAAGCCAATTGCAACGTTTAATACTTCACTCAAATTGCCAGTATCGTTCGCCCTTTTGCCTTTGACTTGCTCAAGAATTCTTTTCTTGACGTCCTCTGAGTCTTCTCCCAAAACAGTGTCAGAACATTTAATTTCCACTTTTTCTGTTGAAACCTCTCTGAAAAGAGTTTCATTGTGTCTATCAACATCGGCATTGCATGGAAATAAATGAAGTTCGTGTCTCATTTTTCGATATTCGACATCGGTAGCCATAGCACTGCGTGAACAAATCAGAGCAATGTCTTCTTTTGTTTGCTTTCCTTCTCTTATACGGTTTAGAAGCTGTGCAAAAACTGCATCGTCTTTTTGCCTCATTATTTCGGTTAACTCAAACATATCGAACAGTTCCTGCCATAAATTCGGGGCTAATGACGCATAGTCGCATCTATCCTGAGAGAAAATCCAGCTGTCTCCGACCGGTCTCAATTGAAATAAATCTCCAACTAAAATGACATGAACACCACCAAAATGTTTTTTATTTCCTTTGATTTCTTGCAGTCTGAGATTGAGGAAGTTCAGCATGCCAACGCCAACCATTGAAACTTCATCGATGATAAGCACTGACAAATGCATGAACTTGGTTCGTAAAGTATTTCTTTTGTCATCCGACAATGGTTTATATGAAAGCTTTTTGTTTGGTTCAATGCAAAATGAACTATGCAGAGTTGCGCCGTCAATATTGTAGGCTGCAAGACCGGTATACGCACACATCAAAATTCTCATATCATCAGGATTTTGGCCAGCTTTCGAACACAGTATTCGATGTAACGCTTGATACAAAGTGCGTATTACAAGTGATTTTCCAACACCTGCACCGCCAGTTATAAAAAGGCTAAGCTGTTTCTCTGGCGTGAACGTCATCGAGTGAATGATATGAGTGAATATTTGTCTTTGTTTGATATTCAGTTTCGCGAGCAACTCTAGATATTCTTTTTCGCTACATCTAGATTGTATCATTTCGACTTCATCATTCGCTATATGTGTTGACATTCCAATGTCAGCTCCCAGGTCATAATTGGAATGTTCATGAGTTTCGGGTCTGTAGAATTCATATTTAGATGCCAGAGCAGGTTCTGTTTCTCTAGCTTTGGCCTCTACACTTTCAATATTCGGGGATACTTCCTCCAAATCATCCATTATGTGCATCTCAGAGGCGTTTTCAATTTTTTCAAGCAACTCTTCGTTTGCATCATACTGTTTTTTTGTTTCCACTATTTGGTCACAAATTGAGTTGTATTGCTCTTCATAAGAGGGGAAAGACCCTAATAGATCAAGTTCCTCATTGCGCCATGGATAGAATAACATCAACTGTTCTCGGAAATAATTTTCGGGATCAATTTTTCTGTTGTATCGTACGTATCGTATAATTCTGGGCTTTGAACGGAGATTGATTCTATACTCGCCATCGATCACTGAATATCGCAATTTATGGAATGTTTCGTCATCATTTTCTCTTTCGCAGACAGTTTCCTCTTCATCGTTTGATATGTGGGTGCTTTCAACCCTTTCGTTCTTTGCATGCTTGTTCGGGACTACAGAAATTACTTTTGAGACGAAGTCGGCGAGACAGTAATGTTCTAGAACATTGTGCCTTCTTGCATATCTTTTGACCACATTGTCAGCTTCTATGTCAACGGAGTCATCAGGTAGTGCTTCTAATTCCTTTTTGCTTTTCATCAAAAAAGTTCGCTCTCCAGAAGGAGCTGTTGGTACAAATTCACAGCCTCTACTTTTGTGCGACATGCTTTGCTGAAGAATAAGATAGGCTGCCTCTTGAGCACTTACTTCAACTGCATTCAAAAATTTGTTTCCTATGTGTCGAACGGATTGCTTGAGAGACTTGTTCCCTTGCCTTGCCTCTTTACAGGCTTCTGCCATCAATGTGCTCATACCTTTTGAACTTTTATTGATGTATGAAACAATATACATCGCACAAGCATATGCATCAAGAACAAATTGGACGTCATGGTTTCCTTTCCATACGTTAAGTATGTCTTTGATATACGGATTGATCCTATTTTCGTTCGGTGCTCGTTTCAGGAATACCTTTTCAGTCTTGATGCTAGTTTGTATTGCTTTTAGATAGTCGCTTTCAGACAGTCCAACATCTTGTAAAAAAGCGTCAAAATCAACGCCTTCATCAACGGTGCTTAGTTGTTTCTGAATATTGTTGTAATGGTCTTCATAAATTGACCGATTGTCTCCTTCAAAGGGTTGCAATATCAGAGTCTGACGCATAGGCGGAAACGGTATTCCAAATCGACATTCAGGCTTACCACCTTTACGGCACGATCGCGAATGTTTGTGCATTTGCATCGCCAAGTACTCTTTAGATTCTTGTGTCACATTTTGACTACAGGACGCTATACTATCGATATAGTCAGTAACGTTCCTTTCATCTTCTGTGCCATATTTTGGAGAGTTTTTAATCCACACAAGCATGTGAATATGCGGTGATCCTCTTTGTTGAAATTCGACGCGATAGAAATAATCTTCCATGACACCTAAAGGACTGTTCGGGCTTTTTAGTACTGTTTGTATGAATTGCGAAATTCTATGGTCGAAATGACGTACACACGTAACAGGATCTGACTGTACGAGTCGTGATCTTGTTTCCCAAGACAAAGAGTCTCTAAGAACATCGTCTGTGTAATCTGTGTTATCAACAAGATTTCCAAGGGTCACTATAAGTTCAGACCAGTGCAAATCATTTGCACTAAAGGAGAGAAACAACGTGGGTATTCCAAGCTGTCTAATCATTGCAAACACATCCTTTTTTTGTTGCTCCCAATACTGAGGAGAATTTCTTACAGTTTTGAAAATTCGATAACCTTCGTCTAATCTTACAAGGCTCTCGCCCATGTTGTCTTTGAGTATATAACTCGCTGTATATGCCTTTCCCTTTGTTTTACACCGTCTTACAGCCAGGTGAACTTTACTACAAACTTGGTCAGTTTGTAACTTTTTCATTTTGTAAAACAGATTTGGAATATGGAGAGCAACACGTCTATCAACAGATCGCAACTCCCATTTACAAATGTCACTATAGTACACCGGTGTATGTCTTTCAGAATTGTCGACGCGTTTTTGCCCACAAAAGAGAGTGGGAAAGGCAAGATACTCAGAATGAGGGTCTCTGAAGATGCTGATCGGTCTTTGACCTTCACCAGGTGCAACTGATATGACGGCATTTTTATCACAAGACTGGTCATCTAGAAAAGTCATTACAGGCATCTCATCTTCTGCTTCACTGAACGAGTCAGATTCGTCATTTGCGTGATGTGAATGTGGAGCAGTTTCGTCCGTCGACGTCTTTACAGTCTTGTCAGCTAAATTACCGAGAGCCCAGCCATCATCAATCGAAATATTTGCTTCCTTGTAGAGCGCGCTCGTATTCATAAGCGTTCTTAATGCATTGAGCACAAGCGCTGGCCGAACGTTTTCTGTTGCCACTGCGTGCTTGAATTCCTTCATCCGTTTCAATTTCACCGGTACTGTCTCTGATTCAGATTGCAATCTTGGTAAAGCACGAATAGTTGGTTCGATTTCAGTAGGTACGTTCACAACAGACCCTTTCAATGAAAATTGACCTCCGCTGTTCAACGCTCGAATCTGCATGAAGGGTATCCTCAATGAGATAAGTCGTTCTTCTAAATTATTGAGGTTGAGCGCTTGCAATTTATCTGGGAAGCCCATTCCATTCAAAACAGAGAGTCTGGGTATCTTTCCCTGTCGTATATTACAAATGCAAGTGTTACAAATCCATTCCTCATTTGCAACAGATCGATAGCCAGTTACGCATTTCATCAGTTTTGACGAATCAATATTCTTTGCTACGGAAGGCAACGCATGAACGGATTGTTTGAACCATAATTGATGGCAACAAGTGCACACGTATGAACAGGAACTTTGAATTGCAGAGTTAAACTTGTCAACAGCTTCGGTAAATGAATATCCAGTTTTACGTTTTTTTCTGAGCATGTACTCGTTGGCATTATATCCTTTTCTTTTTCGGACATTTCTCATTCCTTCCGCGGACCTGTCATTGTGTTTTTCTCTCTTTAGTTCGTTATTCAAAAATTTCCTAATACCTTCAGCAGTTCTTTTTCTATGAATATCAAGTTTGTGTTCATCTTTTAGATGCTTTCTCTTGCTTTCTCGATCTTTTTCTCGATGTTTTTGTCTGTTGACGTTGTCTTTCAAGCGTTTTTTCATTGCTTCCACAGACTGTTGCCGGTGCTTATTCTTTCTCTCATCATCACGGAGACTATTTCGCAAACATTCAGTTGCCTTTTCCTTAAGCCGCTCTCTCTTTTCCTCATTTTCTCTCATTTTTCGCATACCATTGGCAGATATCTCATTGTGTTTCTGTCTGTTTTCACGGACGCATAATCTTTTTCTCATTGTTTCGGCAGACATTTGGTTGTGCTTCTCTCTAGCATGGCGTGTTTGAAGTAATTTTCTCATTCCCTTAGCTGATCTTTCATTATTTATCTGTTTTCCATCTGAGGTTTTTCGAATTTGTTGCATTCTTGATTTTGCTAATTTGTTTTCTTCTCTTTTAAAGTCTTCTTTTTGACGCTTTCTTTTCATATACGTTTTAATGTACTGTCTTCTATCAAGTGATTTTCTTGAATTTTCCAACGATCTGGATTCTTGAAAACGGTTTTCACGCAACTTTTGGTCTTCAAAATACAATTTGATTGCGTTTTCCTGGGGTTCTAAATTGACATTTGATTTTTTTAGCGATGTCAACTGCTGCTCTGAATTGCCTGTTAGTGTTTCGACAGAGTCGTTACACCTAAATTTGCAACTTTCATTTGTTTGATCTAGGTTAAGAGCATTTTTGTTGGACGCTCCTGTGTCTTTCATAGCTTTTGATGATATATCTACAGGCACTATTTCAAATGGCTCTGAAGATTGAACATTGAGCGAATGCATGAATAGGATTTCGATATAAGCAATTAAATCGTCCAGTTGAGCACATTCTACTAAAACAGCAGTTCCATCTGGAGTCAAAAGACCATCTTTACCTCGTGAATGAGAGTCGAAAGTATAAAAATGGTTTTGTAACTTTGCAATAGCTACTGTCAGACCGCCACAGAACATCAAACAATTTTTCGATTTGCTAAATACATTAGTCAGTGCATTACTAATGCTTTCCACATCGCATTCTCCATTTTCGTGTTCATTTGGTTTTAATAAACCAACTTTTATTTCGCTGTCTGACTGCATGCATTCAAATTCTATCTCAGATGTAATGATAGACTCTGGTAGCTCCTTTGCCATCAGCATCTTAGGCGGAGTTTTAAGCATTTGACAATGCCTCATGAATTGTTCACTCCCTTCTATTACACACTTATCGATATCTACTGCAGTCCATGATTGAGGTTCTTTGACATTCATTTGGACCAATGATAGAAGAGAAATAAATGAACACTGTATACCAGGACACTGAAGTCGAGGGTTGCCTTGGTGTAAAGTTCCGGTTACAACATTAAAAGAGCGAGTCATGTCGTTAGTTGTTGCTATATCGGAGACTCCGTGACCACATTGTTGATTTTCGGTGATTTGAGAATCGATGAGTTGATGATTCCCTTTTATGAATTCGCGCTGCCGCGCAGCTTTCGATTGTTTTCCTCTTCGTGGCATTTTTTTAATGAAATGGGCAGCAGACCTTTTTTCGAAATATCGTTCTCTGTTCTGTTTATCCCACAGACACTTCAGTAAATTTGAAGGCTGGTTTCATAGTTTTAGCATAAGATTTTATGTTGAGTTCGTTTTAATTGTAGGCCTTTCATGTATAAAGTTTTCAAGAGTTTTGTCACGATTCAAGTTCGTTAAATACTCTACAAGCACGCGACGACACGCAAGTAGAGGCTGCAGTTCGCACAAGTTCAGTCAATATCATCCACCTGAACTACAAAAAGTGGAATCACCTCGCTTTCGGACGATAAAACCGAGGTCCAGCTTTATCGAACACCCCCTTTTCGAAAGCTTCAGATTCGAAAAGAAGCTTTCAAGTCGGGTCGGACTTTTCAGTGTTTCAAATTTTCAATTGGGCTGAGGAATGTTCAATTTATCAGTTTTCAGTACTTAAGCAGCAACCACTTGTGTCTACACAGGCGAGAATCACAACATGCAGTCGCTGAGAGAACAGATATACTGACGAGTAGTTGATGCCGTGTGACGAATGAGGAGAAGTTTGCACCATTCACAGTGGCTCTTAAATAGCTTTCCTTTGATCAATAAGCGGTAATGCTTCTGCACTTGTATTAGATAAATATTCAGTTATGCCTATCCTCAGAAGGACTAGCTTATCATATGAACATCTTATCGGTAACAGCAGTTCTTCGCTTTATAATCAGGATGCAGTTCACGCCTATCCTTAGAAGGACCAGCTTGTCACTTGAACACCTCCTGATGAGTTGGGAAGGAAGCTACTGATAGGTCTCTCTCATCTAACCGTCAACCTGAAACAAATAGAGGATCATTACTACATATTTCAAACGGTTGTTTCACAATGCGTTACCGCTGGTACGATGATGACTTGCATTATGAAACAACGAAATGAAATTCCCTTGCTGTGCTCAAATTATGCAACAATTAACAGATGACCAAGAAAACAATTTTACTTAAACGAATCCTCTATTGTCATTGTAAAGTTACCACAATATCTCCTCGTACCAACAGTTTGTTTTGCACGCGCGTCAAAGACCCCCCTTTATGTTTTCTTCTAAAAGGACCCCCGACCCCTCATATACATACGCGCGTACAAAACAAATTAATTAATTCAATATGTGCGTGCGCAGAGAGTGATTCATGAAAGAATGGCATCATTCGATATGATTGCCCTTATCTTGGAAAGACATCTCGCACAAACAAACCGAATAATAACATGTTAATTGATATCAAAAGTAATCGAGCTTTAACTTAATACAACATAAGAGCACAGCTAGGGAAGTTATAATTGATAAGCATAAGCTTGATCCATCGCATCTGTTGTTGGCCCTGCAAGAAAAGAAAAATAAATTAGCATTCAAGAGGATATTTCGATTTGAATATCAAACTGTTAAATACATTTTTAGAATTGTTAAACCAATGATCAAAAGACAAAAGCATATTGCAAAAATAGTTATGTGTAAAAAAAACAGGTTTTTTACAATTAGAATGTGTTTTTAACATATATATTTTCCTCACATGGTTGTGCCTTTAGAGCTTAGATAATGCATCGTGTTAAAACATTATTTTAATGTTACTCTAAAGTTATTAAAGCAAATGATGATATTGCTTTGATTGAAAAACACATGAAGATATATAGAAAAAAAAACTATGTAAAGAATTAAATGTAAATTTCCATACCGTAAAAAACAATCGTCATTGAGAACATAAATCATATGAAAAGAAAACCATACATTTGCGGTTTCTTATTTATAATTACTACTACTACTACTCACAAGCTTCGAATCCACCATTACACACTTATCTGAAACGAAAAAAAAATAGTATATGTTCTTACATTGCGCCAAAGGAAACCGTTCGTTGAAGATTTTATGTGAAGAGCTGTTTAAATGTCTCAACAGCGAAAATAATACCATTTTTAGAATATTTGAATAGAATGGTGTGTAAGTTCTGTTCACAGAAATATACCACAGCAAAACAGCTTCTATTATGACGTCATAATCACATGATCATAGCATAAACGATGACAAGTGCAACCTTTACCATTCAAATGGTTAGATATAAGCAGTCATAACTTTGCTTATATAAGCAATAGATGCCTATAGAGCACAACTAAAATACCCGAGCTCTCAAGGAATATTTTGATCCAAGTTTCATTAAAATCGGCCAAGAACTTTTAGAGCAGTAGCGAATTTAGTAAAAGTTTACGAACTAAACAAATAACTATATATACGAATTAATAACGGCAAAGTGGTGGCACAAACCCCGGTTTGCTTCGCAAGCCGTGGCTAAAAACTGTTCATCGTACAAGTATGATTTGTATATCAAATTATTCAGCGTGTTATTGTGAGCTTCTTATATATCTAACAGTTTGTTAGTCCCATGCATTTCGGAGAAAAATTAATCTATTCGTAATTTCGTTACCCACGTTACATACTATTTGACACCTTAGGTACAGGCACCTTTTTTTAACAACTTGAGGCCCATATGTTTTCATTCATTTTTGATATTTCTTACTATCAATATAGTGAAATGTCGAGGGTGAAACGGTGTTAATACCATGTATCATTTTAAAGATATTCAACAATTGGTACAGCCACCCAAAACGTAGCTTCAAAAACATAATTTGTGTAC
>LQRL01139636.1:0-10737 GCA_001703475.1 Hydroides elegans
GTAACGAAAGTATATTGCTATTTTGAGTTCTAGTTAACCTGTGTTAGTATATATTTTATGCTAAGCGCGGGATAGCTATCCAAATTGATAACCTAGTTTAAATACCACAAATAACGGGATAAAAGAATAATTAAATAGTCGTCCCTGCAGTTCTAGTCTTCAAATATAAGTGAAAGTCCAGTCAATAGTTTAAGTCCATCCTATATGGTTATACCAGTGACGTTGAGGCATAGATGTAGACGTGTGCGGCTAAACTTGGTGAGTCATTTATTATACCTTTAGATTTACATTTTCCTTTGAATAAATAAGATTGAGACTACCGCACTTAAACTCTAACTATCAAGGTAAATCAATAGTTAAGGTCGTTAGATATAGGCCCAAATCACAACACTAGTTCCCATCGTTCACATCCCTGTGTTTGTTATTATCGTGAGGGTGTTTGTGATAAGGTGATAGTGTACGGTTATAAGGGACACTACGGTTACTTCAGGACGTATGTTTAGACTAGCTAAGAGCCCACGTCTTATTTGGTTTTGACCATTGGTCGGTTTAGAGAGGGGCAATTTAAAACTAACCATGGCATGCACTGTACAAATTTTTAAAAAAGATATGACCCTGTCTATATGAAAACTATCGAATATGATTTTCCATGCTGTTTAAGCATACAAAAGCACTTACTTTATATATTACAAATAAAAATCTGTCAAAAACGGTTCACTTCCGCCATTTAGGATTTGTTTGAGATTTTGACATAGTTGATTCGAAAACAAAGCATTCTGCTTCTGAAGCTTCGTAAACCGGTTTCTATACGAATAATGTGTGTATATGTTACCGTCAATCTGTGAAAACCGCGTATGTCTACATACGCTGAATTTTTTAGGCAATGTCGACATACGCTGGTTCAATCAGCGTATGTCGACATAATCTGAAATTTTTCAGGCAATGTTGACATACGCTGAAAAAAAGCTCCAAAAATTACACAGATTGACTAAAATGGTTCTTGGAGATTAGATGAGCAATAAGCAGTGATTATTGCCCTTATTGTGTTGAGGAATATAATTGTCATTAATTATAGTTAAGTGTTTTATTTTATGAGTAAAGCTAAAAAAATGGATTAATGATATTTGTGGTATATTGAAAGCCTAATAATAGGATTAGTATTGTGAAAGGTTTTGGTAATTCAAGTTTATTTGTAACAAGCTAAGCATAATACAATTGTGGGTTTCTTTTATCAAATTTATATATCATTATTATGGTGCGTTCAGAGGGACTTCGCGTTTGCGTCTGCGGAATTTAAATTGGTATAAAACATAGTTTACCCAGCGGTTTTAATTCCGCAGGGATTACTATGTTTTATACCACTTCAAATTCCGCAGACCCAGACGCGAAGTCCCACTGAACGCACTATTACTCGTAATAGTTGTTACAAATGTTTAGAATTTGAATATCATATCGACTCAAAACGATGACGAAACGAAAACTAAATTAAAATCTGAAATGAAAATTAAACTTTCTTCACTTTAATGTAACATTAGATGTAACATTAAAATTCGAGCATATATTTTAAATTCATTTATATTGGAAATCTCAATATATTTTTAAAGAATCGTATACCTTCAAATTAGACAAACTGAATATACCATTGTGTAATCAAAATATACGTTTGTTGTTTAAAAATGACATATTTTAAGAAAAAAATGTACCAGTAAGCTTTAAAAGCAGAAACTTTAGAAAGCTCAATCATATCCCCCGGGTCCTTAGCTCTGTCTCAGGGGTAGTCATATGCATTGAAAATAGTTCATAATATCGATCAAAATCCCTTTTATTGTCCTCGAATAAAATTATTTAAAAAAAAAAAGATAAATAAAAATCATTTGAAGCGCCCATAAGTCGTCATAATAATTCATTTATTGAAATAATTGAAATCAAATCATAATATTGTTCTCAACCCTAATCCTATTACTTAGCGTTCATCATGCATACCACAAATATCATAAATCCATTGTGTGAGCACAACTCCTAAAATAACACACTGAAAAATAATCCATAACCATTATGTTCTTTAATACAATGAGCGCATTGTTCATTGTTTATTGCTCAGATTATCATCGAGAACCATTTTAGTCAATCTGTGTAATTTTTGGAGCCTTTTTTCAGCATATGTCAACATTGCCTGAAAAAATTCAGATTATGTCGACATACGCTGATTGAACCAGCGTATGTCGACATTGCCTAATAAAATCAGCGTATGTAGACATACGCGGTTTACACAGATTGACGGTAACATATACACACACTGAATTATAACTTATATCGGTGTTCAAAATGGTCATATAGTTTCAAAATAGTGGGTCGAAGAAAGAAGCATCGCATTGAAAATAAGAGTTGGCATTCAGAATTATGCGTGTGTCTTTATATTTTGAAATGATACTTTAAATGTATATACTATAAATATTATATATTTAATCTAGTTTTAATACCAATGAAATAAATAAAATTGCTGTTTTGATCAGTGGGGATAAATTATACGCATAAGCAATTAAGTTATATTTGCATAAATTATTTCAAACATAAGTGTATATTCTTTGAAATATACTTTTTTCTAAAATCTTGCACCCATGACAGCTTTTAAGATTATTTTTTATTTCTGAATATCGGGAAGTTATTTATCATTTAAGGTTGTGCAAGGTTGAGCACATGACGAGGATAAATTCGGCCAAACTTTACTTTACAGATTTATTTTATGTTTCGAGTGGATGTTTGGAATCAATATTGATCGTACAAGCCTTTTTGGCTTGGAACTTTATGGGACTTAGTAATTTGTATAAGGCTTTTTTTTACTTTTGCCCAACTACTCTAATGCACAGGCAATCTTGTGAAGTTCCTTTCATATTTTATCACACCAATATATTGTAATATAGAATCCTCAATTATGGAAAAGTGATCGGAATAATTTTCTTAAGTATACAACTAACAATTATGAATCTAGAGGGTAAATTCGAATTTAGACAAAAGCCTATATAAATTCGAAATTTAATCAGACAATCTGTCAATATCCATTTATATCTACACCCATAGATTAGTCGGTGGTTAATTACGTCGATTAACCTGATCAAAGATGGCATTTTCCCGAAAAATCGTGTGTACGAAGCTCAGACCAGATATCTTGGTATAATTCTAAAAAAAAAACAAGCAGTCTCCATCATTATAGAACTAACAATACCCTTGGAAGAAAGAATCTAAGCTGCCTATACAAGGATATAAACACTTTAACTGTATCACAGCGAGCTATTTATGATGTCTTATTTGCCCCTAAATGGGGCCTTTGTACCATGGAGGGGACTATTAAACAAGTTGATTTTATGCCATCAACTGGGGTCGAACTTTTTGTTTTTTTAGAACATTAAATCATAAGTTTTGAATTTTGTTTTGAATATGAAAATGTGCAACTGCTTAGCTGATATATGATGCGCACAATTGTGACGCCATGATTATGTATGGCATCAATATCTAGGAACAGTGTACTTCTGACGCAATTTATTTATTGTTGAATTTGGCTATATCCTGTATCAGTCCCCCCTATGGTTAATTCCCCATATACGAAACAACAGGCATCATAGTGATTTAAGCCCTCTAAACGGATTAAAGGGGACCATTACAGGATATAGCCTTGAATTTTATCACAATTTGAAGCGCGACAATCGGCTTTAGTGTAAGATGTTATTTACATATTGGTTAATTTGAATTAATCACAAATAAATATTTCACAAAGAATATAATTTTATATAAAATTCTTACACGCCCAATAAAATATGACTTTTTTACTCTTATAATTCTACCGGTTGATTAACAAAAATTGTATTAATCATTTGTTTTTTTTTTATGAATATGTGAAGAGATATTCTAAAATCAAGAATTACTATAATACTACAGCTTTTATTCTTTCAGGACCAAAATGAACTATTAGATATTTAGACAATTGATCGGGGAGGGAACTAGAGAGAAAGAAATGGTAAATAGAGATGTGATAGCGTGAAAACAAAAGTGAGTTGTCAATAAAGGTAGGGTGTGTAATGGAAACTGGTGGATGGGAGATTGGGGGCTTGTCCCTCTGTGATGGCTTGTTTAGAACCACAAAAGTGAATAAAAAAAATCTTGCGTCATGCCCCAACACAAAAACATGTTTCTATAAAAATATTCCGGAAGGAATCAGTGAAACGTAATAAGGAGATGCACGACCATTTTCGCTTTGGATTCAATATATGATAAGTCTGATTTTGATTTTAAAGATAACAGTTTGCAACTTTTTGGGGAAATAGGACAAAAACAATTAAGACGTAACAGTAATATATGGCAGCAATGACTAGCAAGAGTGTGCTTATGACAAAATTAATCTATAATTGAAGCTGCATAACAATTCAGTTATTGCGTCAAAATGGGGTAAAGAGCAAATCATTATCATTGATATTGTTTATTATAGATTTTATCACCACGAACATTTGTTCTGTTTTGAGATAGTTTCGATTTCAGACGGTTCAATAAACTGGTATACATAAGATTTCAACAATTTTGCTTATTTTATAAGATTTTCTGTGTTGGATTTGTAAGGGTGTTCTTTTAGTGATATGAATAATTAAATAATTACATAAATATAGTTTGTGATATTTCATGACCAAATGAATAGGATAGGAATACGTAGCACGAGATCCGCTAGGGGACAACCGAAAACTATTAAGACACTTCAACGGAGAACGAACCCGCGACCCAAAGAGTACATACCCATCTTTTATATGTATAAAAATATGTTCATTATATGTATAAAAACTATTTGTATATGATAAAAAATATAGAAATATACCAAGAAATTGAGAGTATGAATCATTTTAACAAAAGAGGTTATGTTAAAAATAGGCAGGTAAGAAAACGAAAAGCGACGGGGGGAAAGTCTGCCCTCTGAGGTAGTTGTTTGTTTCACGTATTAATTGCATAAATGCATCCACGCATCGATTGTATTATATCATGCTCTATAAATGACAATAATTGATCTCAAATTATATATATTATGCCGTATTTTGATATGAAAGTGTATATTCATGTAAATAACTGAGAAACATACCCATAAATAATGTTGTTAGTGCTTTCAAATAAACAAACTTATGAAATTTGATTTGATACATCAGTGTAACAGGGTTTTACCTTAACCGAAATCTGATGGTCGCGCTCGGGCGACTAACTCCAAAAAGTTAGTCGCCCGGATTTTCGTCATGATGCACGTAAATACTTAGTTAGATCATAATATAGATCATAATATAACCAAATCAATACATACTGTCTATAATAAAATCGTTGATTTGGTTGAATTATGATTTGATATAAATGATTTAATTATGCGAGCGCCGACGGCGCGAGCGAAATGTGTTCATTGACTATATCATGAAATCTGTTCATAGTATGTTAAATTGGTAAAGCCATCCTAAAAAACAAAATCAAAACAAAATCAAAATTAGCGAAAAAAACAGGACGCCATTATATTAATCGGTTCAAGCTTTCAAATACAAAATGTGTTCATAGCAACCCAATAATTTCCTATACATGTATGTAAACAATTTAAGACGAAATTTCGAACTTAATACTTATAAGAGATACTTACTGTTGACGGATGTAAATGAATATCATGTGTATGATTTATCATTATTAAAGTCGACATTTTTATTTCAAATGTACTTTAAAGCTTGTTTTAGATATGTGTATTTGCACTCTAAAGTAACAAGACAAAGCGAAAAATTCAGAACGGATTGAAGTCGTAGTTAAGTGGTAGAACACTTGCTTCATATACGAAAGGTTTCGGGTCGGAACCCGAACAGGGTGGCAAAGCTGGAGAATTCTGTAGAGTGAGTGCCCTGTCTCGACTTACGGAACTGCAATGGGATATCTTCCTATCCCAGAAATCTAAATTCACCCATTGCTATCAAGCCTGGGATTTTACTTCATATAACAAAAAACACTCGGCATGCCGCTCTCATTCAAACTGACACTCATTCAATCTATACTACTTCACTCGATAAAACACAAAATAACACTGTTTGGGTAGCGCAGCATCACTTGAAGTATATAACCCATATTTTTATAAGGTCGTTTAATCTGAAGTACAGTTATCTATGTGATAATTTGAGGGAAAAGGATGGTCTGTGTGGTGCTACCCTTTGGAAGTTGGATGTCGTGGGTTCGTAGGTACATCACTCATCCGAACTTTAAGACACATTGGACTTACCGGTAAAGAGAGAAATAAAGCGGTAAACGAAATAAGTGACGTGGCGGAAAAGGCGTCTAGTTGGTTATGGCTGCGAAGATCTGAAAGCCGATGGGAGTCAAGTAGCAAACATGTCTCGCGTGGGGATAGCACAACCCCACGGGCACGGCAGATAGAGATTGTCTGATGATTAAAATGCCGAAACAGTCAAGGACGTCCGTATCATCACTGAGGACGAGACATGTGTAGCAGAGAAAATTTGCTCTGTACTAGTTTAACATGATGCAGTACCCTTTAAGCTTTTTCCAATTTAATATTTGTATGCATAAAAAGAATGAAGCAATGTGAATTCATATATACATATTAAGATTTTTTTAAATATCTCGTTACACTCATATGACAGACCAAACTGTGCACTTCCATAAATATGGGCAATGTGAAGAGGCCACTTTGACTCATATTCAATACATCTACTATATTTGTTTTCACTAAGGATCCTTTGAAAGTTTACATTTTTTAAAGATACATTTTGGATCGATTACATATGCAAGCCTCTTCTTACTCAAAATATATATTTTTTGATGGCGATATGTATATGATAAATCGATTTATGTTCAATGTGACAGTGTAAAACCATTTGATTAATTATTGCCGCCCAAAGTCAGTCTGGATCTAGATTATTCAGAATGTTTTTGATGATATCATTTGTCCAAGTATAATTATTAAATTTATGTTTCTATATCGATCTTATTTTTACTGAAAAGTGTATGATTGGATTCGACAATATATTACATTAATCTTGATGCATCTTGTAAGGTTTGATTAAGTATTTTGCAATAATATATGGGATGATTTTATACTTGTCCCAGATTATATGCATAAAATTGGAGCGAAAGCTTACAATGTTTTCTCGATAACTTATTTTTTTTTCACCCCCTCTCTCATTGTATTTGAATCCCATGCAAAAAAATATAATTTAATATTATTATGAACGTTTAAACTGTACTTTCGTTTGTATTATAATTTCGGTATAGTATCATTTTTCCTAAGAACTTAATTTTAGTTCAACCTTATTTATCAATGAGACAATAAAATGTCCATATTGATCCCAAGTCATAAAATTACCAAAACTCTTATCATGGTTTTCCCTTTTTTAACTTTTTGAAATAGAATATTTTGTTATAGTCGAACAATAATTACCCACAATCCTCCAGTTATGGAATTAACTTCCGCATAGCAACATCTAAACATGGCTGATCCAAATGAAGGGTAAATCTTAATTTTCATGTTGACTTATACATTTTTATGGTAAAAAAAGAAGTGCATTGAATGCAGTAATATTTAAGGGATACTATTTATGTCAGTTGGTGCCATGAAACATCCATTTAATCCATATAACTTGGCTTTATTTGGGTCGTAAATGTCACTCCATCAAATCAAGATAACCCTTCTTCTTTATTATACATCATATTTCATGAATTATCATAAGCATGGGTGTATGCTTTGGCATATGAATCATCAGGACCGGATTCTCTTATATTCCTTTACATTTCATAAATGATTCGCACATGCACGGTTTATTAGACACTAGATTCCCACTTGTTATCCAAATCGTTTGGATATATTTTGAAGAAAACACTATGTCATGTCAAATACATTCCATTAATCAATTTTGTCATTCAATGCCCGTGCCACATGATGTACCGTTCTTGATGTTGCGAATATACTTGATTTTTTTTTCACGTGATAGTTTAATGTATAGTTACTGCCTCCAAAAACCCTGAAACTGAAGAAGAAAAACGCTGTACTATGATTCTATTCAACATATTTTATTTTGTTTGATTGTTTATAGTTCTCAAAAATGAAGCATAGAAAGTTATTCTTATAAAAAAAAACATTGTTAAATTTAATGACACTTGAACACAGTCATGACAAAACCATGTGAATATACTAGCATATAGTGAATCACCATTACACATATATACATTAATGGTTTTTATATAGCGCATATTCAAACCTATTTTTAGCTGTTTGATATCAAATAAATGCGCGATGTAACATATTGATATTTTGTGTTCTTTATCACGAAGCACTTTTGCCATAAATTGCATTTTAGCCATTTTGATTTTCGTATCACAGAGTGAACCAAATTAGACGGCGGTATGTACGTTTTGATAATTTAATGTCATGTGTATGCATGCGACAAAACAGTTTTTTTTTTCTTCTAAGATATGATACATCTTTAAATATCATATAAAGTCTTTATATACTCATGATAGAAGCTTTTGCATGTCAAGTGGTGCGCAATCCCCCGCTTATGATATGCAAAATAAGTATTGCATGTGAACTGAATTTAAAAACAGATCTTATGTTTTATTGCATGGAAAATACACACTCACTTTTTTTTTAATCTTCAAGCTCTTAATTTTTTGAGTTAATCGTAGTATATTTTATCATTTTCGCTTATTCTTTAAATATACATGTACTACCCGGCCTTAAAAAAATATAAGGCATTTTGCAATATTTTCTTTATGAATATACACAGTACGTAAAAGTGTTTTGATTTTATTGCTACTATGTTACTATAGAAATGATTCGTTCGATGGTAAAATATTTATATTAGCTATTTACGGTCAATTTATGTTATCACTGGTTGTAATTTGAATACCTTCATTTAATAGATGTATCAATAAGCAATAGAAGATGATATTATTACTACAACAAAATCCCTCTTTACTATTCCAGTTAACCAACTTTTCAAAGTTGGCCTTTCATATAAACTTATCACATTATTTCAAAACCTTTATATATTTGTTGATATACCTTTATTTTGAATTTTAGGCGTGATATGCCCGACGTCGTAAATGATGTCACCGTCAAGGCGTTACAAGAGGTAATCGTCTTTCTTATTTTCAAAGTTTTCAAACATAATTATATTTCCTAGGTTTAGATAAAAACACAGAATTACGTTGTTTTGTAATCTTCTAAAAATATGATAAAATTATTAAATATCATGGTTATATAACAATATTTTGATTGTTTGTTTCAGTTTGACACCGGGGATATGCCTCAAGATGGTGAGTTTGGTTGGATTGAAGTGTGGTGATTTTGTGATATAAATGATTATCTATTTAAGATATTTTGATTATCACTTTTTTACTAACCCCCACTGCGCGTATAACCCAACAATAATTTGGCACTATGTTATGCCGCTGACAATGTCCCATGTATGTTCATTTGTACCCGACATATCGGATAAGTTAACATATTTAAGCTTTGATGTGCTATATCGAGATTTGTGTTTTAACTCGACTTGCTGTGCATTTAAGATTGTTTTATGTATAATGTGTCACAAGTACTCACAATCTAGTTAAACCACCAAAGGTTCTCGACCTGCCTCAAGAAAGTCTGGTAGCAGACCTGCTTCTCGTGTAGAAAGTCGTCCGACATCTGCCAAAGGATCTGCTAGGCCCGGTTCAAGCAAAGGAAGTCGACCAACATCCGGTAGATCGGGAAGTCGTCCAACTTCCGCTGCAAGAGTAGAGGAACCATTGACAATCACCGGCAGTAGACCTACAAGTGTTGCCTCCGCTCGCGAAGATAGACCCTTGTCTGCGAAGGAACGTCCACCCTCTGGACGAAAATCTGCGACTCCAAAAGATTCCAAAACCGGAAGTCCAGCTGGAAGCAGAGGTGGTACTCCATCTGTACCAAGAACAGTTATACCGACTGCTGACGTATCTATGGATCAAGAAGAGAGAGTGCCTTCAAGAGAGGACTCGAGACCTGGATCGTCAAGGCCAAGGTCATCCAAACCTGGATCTGGTGCAAGGAGGTCACGACAAGAGACCCTTCAAGGTTCCTGTTCCCGCCTCTTTATTATGTTTGTCATGTTAAAGTGTGCTTTTAATATTATTAAGATTATAATAAGAATGCATAATAAGAGTGCATTTAAGAAAATATATTTAATATTATATTCCGTTTCAGCTTTAAATAATTGATTTTGCGTTTCTGTGATTAAATATTTAAATCCTTTCAATAATACATAACTAATATTTCTTGTGTTTCTCATATTTTCGACGTTTATGATATATTTGTATACGTTTTATTTATCATTTGATATCTGCTCTGCGATGATTTTATTTACCTTTGTTCTAAAACTTTAACAGTTTAGTTGCATTTTATATTAAATTTGTTGAACTAATTTGTTTTGTGTGTCTACGTGATATTAACAGAACAGCCGCCTGCACAAGAACCAGAAACTGATGATCAATTAGCGGATGACCAATCCCAAGAGCAAAGTGCTCGTAGCGATGGTGTGTGTTCAATATTTACTAATTCTATATTTGAAACAGTTCTAATATTTTGTTAATATTTCACATTATAATTATTTCATATCTACAAACGTTAAAAAATATTCCATTACTCGTTACGTTGGTACTGAATTCAGAGGCCACCAATATTTAGATTTTACCTATGCAGAAGAC
>LQRL01139660.1:0-16804 GCA_001703475.1 Hydroides elegans
TTACTTCGGATCAATGAGTGCAATAAACCCTTTTAGCATCACTTGCTAGTTTAGAAAATATATAGTTTTTATTAAACTTTTAAGCATCCACTTTACAATGGTAAAAATATTATTTAACACGTTTTTTTTAATTTATTTTTTAGGGACAAAGTATAAGAAGAGGCCTAACGAAACAATTTCGTCGTATCAACCCGGAGCCGGCAAAAATATTACTCACAGCCTCACTTTCAGTGATTATTTGCGCCATAAACAAACGTTTTCCTCTCGAAGAACGACAAGCAAAGACAAAAAGTAAGAATGTTATAATAGACCTTAATATCAGTTTTTGAGTCAGCCTAAAAGCTAAACAAAGATATCCAGGTGGAGTATTATGTAGCAGTGAAAAGTTTGACAACATGTATGATTACTTTTTGAGCATACCAGTTTGTTTGCTATTTAATCCTTGTATAAACAACATTCCATAATATTGATCCTCGATTTTGGGTAGCCGTTCTTACTTTTCGCTGTCGACGACAAAAAAAAATACATTTTGCCGCTTGAATATTTCGAAATGGCAAAAAAAATCACGCTTACGCTACGTTTTTTTTTCATTATTTTACTCATTATTTTTTTTTTCTCACTTAGGCACTGCTGCTGCACGATAAGAACAATTCGCAAAAGCAAAGCAATCCCAAGTAAAAAGCAAAAGTGTTATTGTGTTCCCTTGGATCCAATGCTCAGTATCCACTGCTTAGGCCTTATGTGCTAGACTATTGACCGAACTAATCACAACAGCTCACTGCACTCTATTGCTCAGTTGTGGTTGGTTTTAAGGCGTTTCTCGATTTAGCAGTGATATTTAGCAGAGCCAAAGTTTTTTTTTTTGCTCGCAACATTTCTGACTGATTTCATGAGAATTCCAGTTTTAGTTGTATAAATTGTAAAATGTTTTGTTCATACATTGAAGGAAGCTATGTGTATAATTTTTGAAATTAATCTTCCTGCTTTAATTAAATCGCAATTGTCAAACAGTTGTTAGGATATATGCATCGATGAGAGCACTTAATATAAAATGAAGATAGCTTTGTGCTATCTAGAATTATATAATGTGGATATTTAACAACGAATAGCAGATCTTGAATAGGACGATGACAAGTAATAGGTAAGATGAGAGGAGCTCGGAATCAAAAAGGTAGAGTTATCAGATACTATAGCACGGTAGAAATACAGAGAAGGGAGAGAGTAAGAGAGAGAGAGTTAGAGAGAAGGAGAGAAGGAGAGAGAGAGAGGGAACAGGGAGAGGTAAGGGAGAGGTTAAGGGAGAGAGAAAGTGGTGTGTTTCATAATAGGTTTTTCCCTAGGTGCTTAACAACAATACACTTTTCAAATACACAATATACAGTGGTGATAATTTATTTTCGGACTAATAAGTGTAAATATTTACACTTTTTTGCAAATATTTCTTTCCAAAAATTTGAAATAAAATGCAATTTTGTAGAAATTTTCAGGAATTAGTATCGAACAATAAAACCCCGTCATTGTTTACAGTATGTCATCGCCTCACAAAAAGATGGGGATTAGTGTCAGTGATAAGTTTGCTCATAGATCACTGGATGTCTGTCGAAAAATATTGGAGTTTTGTTACGTGGTGGCAATGCAAAAATATATCTTTGACTTCGAAACAAATTTTACTCAAAAAAAACTATTCCCTTTCACAATCAAATCACCTCGCATTTTTGGCTCAAATCACCCTCTTCATCCAATGCCTGAGTAAAGGTTTTCAAAAGCAAGTGCACATATGCATTTGGTCTAAACAATGGTGGTTCAGTTTAATACTAGGGGTTGGGGCACAGTATTTGCATTCAACCACCAAGGTTGCCAGAGCATAGAGGTTCGAGTTCGAAAACACTTTTATATAGCCTGAGCACAGGTTTTGACTGTTGACCCGTCATAGCACAGGTTTAAAATTGATACAGTCGTTGATTGGTTAATATTTCACCCCTCATGAAAAATCTCTATAACGTATAAGCTCAGTAATATATTGCACATAAGTCTAGCCCAGGCGCCAAGGAAAAAGAGGTGGACTCTTCGGCGAGGATCAATGATTCCGTTTCGACTTAAACCTTTGACTTAAATACTGTTTGAATTTGCAGGTCACCTGGTCGAGATGCTTCCAAACACAGTAGTGTTTCATTCAAACGCAAGGTGGCAGTTTTGTGTCTTTTGTTCTGCGCATGCTCTGTTATGCTTTTAATCAACATGGAGTCGACACATCCGGTCACGTGGAATTATTCAGCTGCTGCGTATACCAACACGAGCACATCGATCAAGGTAAATAACAGACTGCTAGTGACTCTATTATTTCATCTGAATGGTTCTACGCATACAGATACTAAGAAGTTCTAGTATTTTTTGCGATGTGAAACGCGCCACAAGACACATAACATATGGCAACATTTGACATTTATATTAACACTAGCACATCGTTCAAAGTAAAAGCAAACTGCTATTTATCATACAGTATTTATGCAAGTTAGCGCGGATCTTGTAATTAGGAAACAAGAGTAGGCTTCAAGAAATAACGGATTATTATGATTGTCTTATCAACTTAAATATTGTATTTTATACAATTTTGGTATTTTGATAGCATGTAATAGGTTAGAGTCCCTACATTGTATTTACATCACGACGAGTGCTCACATTGTATTTATTTTATATTTTAAGTTTTACGACGCCCAGTACTTCCGAGACCTTGAATCACGTATCGCCAATGCGTCTACGGTTCTCTACAACCGCGTGCCAAAATGCGGCAGTTCGGCTACCATCGGGATTCTCCGGCAACTCTCGGCAACGCAACATAAACAGTGGCAACACCGATCAATACGTAGCGGTTATGCGGTACAACACTACAAAATACAGGGCGTCGGTGAAGCGACTCAGCACAAAGCAACACAGGGGCTAAATGCGACTCAACACACAGTAACAGAAGCGCGTAAATCGGGTCAGCACTACGCAACACATGGCGTTAATGCAACGCAACATAATGCAACACAAACACAACACAATGTGACTCAACTTGCGGCTGCATTTAATCTGGTGCGATCGAAAGATTTTCACACGGAGCATATGAGTGCTTTACAAACGGCATCACTGATACAAACGCTGAAGCATTTAAAGAAACCCTGGTTATACGAACGGCATGTCCATTTTCTAGATACACAACAATACGGATTGGATTTACCCGTGTATATCAACTTTATTCGGCACCCCGTAGATCGCTTTGTATCCCAGTACTATTTCTATCGGTTCGAACATCCGAAACCGATGTCTAAACAACGCCGAAATCGACCATTCGATGAGTGTGTATTGGGGGATTATGAAGAATGCTCAACTGAACAAGGTTTTGTAATCATTCCATTTTTCTGTGGTCAGGATACGTTTTGTTTGAAACCCTCCAAAGCAGCCTTAAATCGAGCCAAGCGGAATGTCGATCGATATTACCATCTTGTAGGTATAACTGAGGACCTTATGGCGTCGTACACATTACTAGAGCGCACACTACCTCAGTTTTTCACAAACATGTCAGCTATTGCGGAAGCGAAACTCGGCAGGTTAAAGTCTGTGTTCAAGACGCATAAAAAGCCGAAACCGAGTAAAACTGCGCTTTATATTATGAGAACACGTCTTGCTTTAGAAAACGAGTTTTATTATTATGTGAAACATCGATATGTACAGTTTTTGAAGTACTATAATGTTACAAATTCAGTGGTTATTTAAGGTTTTGGTTATTTAAGAATTGAAGAATTCAAGGATTTAAAATACATGTATATAGAATATAATCTTAAGCCATATGCGAATTTGAGTTTACCTTTGAAAAAAAAACATGCAGCGTTACTTGTAAAAACATATTGTGTAAATACACAGAGTTCGAAATATACTAGCCCAAAAGGCGGTTCAGGAAACAAACACAAATTAAAAGAATTAGCTGTAAATACTTATTTTGTTTAAGATATATGGTTTTACATTGAGTTTGTCGATCTAACAATACTTATAGCATAGCCTGAATTCTGAGCAATAAACCCGACGATTTTATAGTTTCCCTGTCCTTTTTAGTTTCGTTCAGTGAGAATCTCATACAGATTCTCGTTTCTCGGGATTTTTCATATAAATCACGTGATACTCCTGCAGGTGCTTGCCTCGTTCTGGTATTTGTGTAATTTACATAGGGCACTTTGGGCTGATGATTTCGATTTGCGTTTGATCTGCTGTACATCGATATAAATGCATGATCGGTGCGGTAAAATAAAATGTGAAATGAATTGAAAACAGATACATTTATATATCAGTATATTTAACGGTAATTCCATATTGTTAAAGTGAAATATTTTTAAAAACATGTTTTGCTATATCAATATATTTATCGATTATTATTTAATTATTTCTTTTATCTGAAATTGATAATAAAATACTAATTGGTTGTGCGGTTTTTTGTCTGGTGTTTGTTAGACATCCTATAGATACTAAAGGACAACAGTTCTGCACCATTAGGCATCCAATGGGCCTAAAACCACACAGGAGCATCCTGGTCTAATAAAACTGAAAGGATGTCGTGTTTAGCGACTACTTGCGCTTTCTATTGTACCAAAATGACGCACGACAGCGGGTCTTCCAAAGACCGGGAGAGCGAAATAATTACCCCGGCGTCCAGCAGATTGATGGCTCACATACCTCCGTATCAGATCATCAAACTGATAACGTCGATGCCAAGACGTATAGGCTCGCTGATCGTCCTATAGGGTACTCATACAAGCTTCAAGCAACCTATTACAAGAACATGCAATTTTGTGCGAGTACTGTAGATATATAAGTAGAACTTTTTTTGGAAAATTTGAATAAAATCCATCCACAACTTGTTTTTGTATAGTTTTTTTTTTTACTTTTAATGGTGCAGATCTTTTGTTTTTTAGTATAATTTTAATTCTGATGTATAGAAGCTTTTTTTATATGAGACCAGAGTATCGGATTCACTCCTACATATAAACATGCCTTTTGAAAAATGCCCTTATGCAAATGCAACTTTATGCTCACCTCAAGAAGCTTTCCATCTTTTTAAAAAGATAGCTACACAAGTTTATTGCAACAATAAGTAAATGTGTTGCCAAAGCGAGTAGAATTAGCAGATACAAGTTAACATTCGATCCCTTTCGTCTGTAACTGTTACTTTTTAAATGAAATCAAATTATAACTGAATATACTTTAATTGATAGTGATATAGTTCAAATAAACATTTAGACGAATAAAATTGAGAGGGGTGTCGGTATCATTATCAGAACTACTTTACATATGTAAGTGAAGAATACTTGTTTGCCAAACACCTTTGCCATTTTGATTATGATACGTAACATAAAATGTGTTTCTGTTTGGACATTTACTCTTTTCTGACTTTTTTTAATAACAATTATTATGCAAGTTATGATTGTTGAGACTAAATAAATCTTCAATAAATTAAACATTACTATAGCAGCATGAAAGCTCCGACCTGGTTGGTGAACGAATTAATTGATATTTACGACAAATACTTAACTTTTTTCACAAATGTATGCTTAGAATTTGTATTATGATATCCTTATATGTATTAAATGTTTTTCACAAATTTATTTTTATACATTACTATGTAAATAAGAGCAACTATTCCGTTCCCGCCCTAAATTATGTAGTGATGTTTGACATGTATATCGAACAGCACGGAGTGTGACCAATCACACATTTTACCTCAAATTATGAAAGTTCGCGTACATCAAATTAAGAATAAGCCAATTAAAATAAGCCCATACAAAGAAAATATCGAACACGTCTGTCGATTTATTGACACTTCGAATCATTGTGAAAGGGACCGTCTCAAAATGCGTCCCATAGACGTCATTTTATGACATCACTGGGACGTCTCGTTTTTGACATCTTTGCGACGTTCTTTTTGCGTCGCGGACGTCCGCACGTAAAACTACGTAATCATGACGTCCTGAGGACCTTGTTTGCCGAGTGGGCAAGAACGACGTCACAACGACGTCATATTGAGACGTCAACGTCACGTTAAATTGTCACAGTTGGCATTTGTATTGGTTGGCATATGACTTTGTATGACAAGCCTTAACCCGCGACTTATAAATTTGGTTGATTAAATAGGTACCGCGTTTTGCAATATCTTAAATCCTACTTTTTATCATCTTGTTTAATCTTTGGATTTTTATTCCCGCGCATTGATTATGATACATATATAAATAAAAACACATAAATGTATTTGGGAAAAAATGAAAAGAGAAATAGCAAAATGACACGATCGTCTTCTGAATATACACATATGACATGAATATTTATGTATCTCTACCATAGATCAAAGGTTAACACAATCGATGAATGTTTGACCTTTTATATTTAAGGGTCCAGGAAAATCATGTAGAATTGTAATATTTTAATTTAAACAATAAGCAATTTATTGATGTCAAAGAAACATCGTCGAAATTTTGAATCCATTGATATAATTTTTATTCTTTTACTCAAAGTAGAACCTATAATAAAATGCATTTAAACAGGTCGGTCATTTCATGTTGCTATTGTAGTCTATTTGACTGATATATCACATGCAGTGTTCAATCAAGAGTGCGTTTTGTGCGCAATAACGCACTATTTCGGGTAAATCGGGTTCCGGTCAAAAGTTCTAGCCCATACAAGCTCAAGTCTTGAAAAACGCTATTTTGGGCTATTTTTGCCAATTTGGCCACTTCTGGTTCCGTTCAAAAGCTCTAGCCCGTACAAGAAAGCAATGACAGACGGGCGGACGGACACCCCAACTCTATAGGCCCCAAACGTTTGGGTTGGGGCCTAATAAAAAGACGAGTATCTGCTCAAAATTACTTATGTCTAGAGTTCTTTACTTGTCTAGTTTATTTGGTTGTCCCAACTATAAATACCCCCTTTCAATTCATAAAATCTATCATTGTACAATTACTCCTTTTTGCAAATAACGATTGTAACAACTTTAGGTCATCAAAATGACAAAATTGAATGAAACTAAAATACAAGATATTCTTTTAATGTATACATTTTTCAAATGCGTTAAACGTGAAAATCGGGGAAAGGTTTTGTCAGATACTATAGGCTGTCTGGCTAAATCGTTTGAAATGTCAGTTCAAACCATTCAAAAAGTTATTGAAGGTAAAACGGTAAAAACTGAGCGCAAATCGAAAGAAATTGTTGATAATTTTGATAGACAAACCATTCGATTTGTTATTCATAGCTTTTATGCAGAGAACATGTTACCGAACGCAAAAATGATCCAGAAAAATTAAAAGAGAAAAACATTAAAATATGCATCAATTGCATATATAAAGCTTTGAGGGAAATAGGTTTCAAATACAAAACAGTCAAAGAGAACAGAAATGTTTTTCTATTGAGAGAAATGAATTGCGTGCTTCGCGCGCCCATTATCTCAGAACTGTTAAAGATTATCGAAACCGCGGCTATAGGATTATATAACGTGTTCAAAAAAAATAACGCTCTGGTTGGTGTTTGGGTCTATAACTTTTTATTGTGTTGACTTTTAAAAATGAAATTTTCACATAATCAACTTCAATCATTCTTTATTCAGAAAAAGTAATTATCTTGATATTTACCATCTCACCCACATCACAATATAACGATGTTCGATGAAGGGTGACAAAGACAAATTCACATCAGGCCTCTCTTGCATAAAATAAGCGATTTCGAAATCGCAAGTTGGTTGCGATTTTCACTGTTTTCATCGTTGTTTTTTTATGTCAAAGAAATGATCAAATCGATCATTTTGTTTCCCAACAAATAAAAAAAGTGGAAATTGCAACTAGCGATGTTTACGTAACAAGACCGTAGTCTGAGTCTTAATCTGTATGCTTGGTATAGCCGGGCTCTATAGCCCGTCGGTGCATTGAGTTTAGGCAATGGTAAGGTTGATTTATCAATTCAGGTAAATCGATTGATATTTCGTCGAATGGAATTTCACGTTTATCTTCCTTACTATTATTATAATTTTGGTATAATTTTCATTAAATGAAGGGGCCTTGCCATATTAATCGTTGAGAACACTTAGACGGGTCAAATGTGTCCATTAGACTAGCGATGAAAATTTATTGCATACTGCTGGCAGACAATAATATTGCGCTAAATCCAATAAATTTAAAAGGAAACCTATGATTCAAGAAAGATTAAAACATACCAAATTAAGGGGACAATGCCATTCAACAAATTGAACTCACATAACGCACCAACTATGCATTTGATACACTTAAAATTTCTATTGTGAAAAAATGTATTGACACCCGTCATTGAATATCGTAAATTTTGTGATATTGGTGAAAGTTTAAATACAAGGCAATTAAAATGTGTTAATCAGTATTGATTGAAGTTGATTATGTGAAAATTTCATTTAAAAAAGTCAACGCATTAAAAAGTTATAGACCCAAACACCCACCAGAGCGTTATTTTTTTGAACACGTTATTTAGACGAAACCTGGTTCAATAAAAACGCTTGCTTATCGAAAGCCTGGCTTCCCGATTTGAATATAGTGACAGTTCAGATTTGTCCGACGGCAGTGAGTGAGCAGCTTTTATAGTATATGCATGTAATGAATCTATATTTATTCGTAATCATGCTTATTTATGAATAGAATAAATTATGTGACAGGAGAATGTTTTATTGGTTTCGTCTATGACCCTATTGAAAAACGCACAATAAAATATATTTCAAAGTAAGTGTCAAACATTCAAAACATATTCACGTGACCGAGCACGAGACGGGGAGGAGTTTGAATAAGGGTTGATCTCAAGAGTTTTTTTTTAAATTTCATTTTAGTCCAGCTCAAACTTACCTTATTTTCCAGAACTTACACCCATTTGGGTAAGTTGAAATAAACACAAAAATTGAGACAAGTTGCACCCTCGAATGATATACATATTTACATTATTTTTAAAATTACGTGTTCGTCTGTTTATAAAATAAAAATTTTGTCGATTTACCCAAATAATTTTCAAAATCAGACATTCATAGAATGTGCGCGTTTTTTTCAGCACTGATATTATAAGAAGACAAACTTAAAAAAAAATTGAATATTAACGACTTAGTAAGCGCATTAAGATCCGTTCAGTAAGAGATTTTATCCGCGAACAGTTTAAAAAAGTGTTCACTTCGGATTTTGTTGTGTTCATAATAAAAGTCGGTGTTATGTATATTTTGTTATGAAATCTTGACCCCTTTTTCTTGACCATGGTTGTTTAGGTACATAATTAGTACATCTGAAATATAAATGCGAAATATAAATGTGAAATATATAGCGACATCATGGTATAATTACCTATACGGTGACATTAAAATCAAGCGTAGATATGTGGTGCACCCGATCAATCGGGAAGGAAAGCAGTTTGGTGAATTCCATCACCTATTTCCCAGATTGCTGGAGGATGATGTTAAATTCAAGGACTATTTTCGGTGAGTTTTTAACAAGATTTTTGATTATGCTATGAATTTTCCTAATATTTTGTTGTTTTTGCAACTTGTTATAACTTTGAAAAAAAAAAGATATTTAATCGCTCAGAAGAACATTTCCTCGAAAAAAACTTGGTATAACTTATCTGATTTTATTTAAGCTTAGATGAATCGATATTTGAAGAACTTCTATACGTGATCGAAGAAGCGGTGCCAAGAGAAAATGCAACAAAAATCTGCGCAAAAGAAAAGATAACCATCACCTTGAGGTACACGCCTGATCTTAAATACTTTAACTCAATCTTAAATTTACTGACTGTTTGGATAGTGTGGGTAGTTTTGAAACTGCCCATAGTTGAATTAAGAATAATCCTGACCGTAATTAGATGCGTATGAATTACTCGAATTCTGGAAATTGAGCTCGTACATTACAGCCTGATAAAGTATTTCAGAAAACCTAAATCGAACCCATGCACGATTGGCCTCTGTCAACATATACATGCGATTGGAGCAGGATTTAAAAAATGGATCCAATTATTTCTCTATTTTCTGTAGCTCCAAAAATGCTTCATTGGTCTTATTCGCAGATTCTACTAATTTCATAAAGGATGCATGCGCACCAGCATTCGGGCTCATTGCTGTAGCTCCAACTTGTCGTTTTGTTGATGTTGAAGGTGCATCTCCAACTGCATTAGATGTCGCAACTGGGGGTTTCCTTGCGCAAGAACGGGTGATTAGTACAGTGCTGGGTCCGGCTATTGCGCTATCGTTCGTTGCTTCTGTGGCATAATCCCCCTCCCTGAAATTGAAAAGAACAATATAAATATGTTGATATGTTGATAAGTTTCTTTTCTATTCAGATACTTTGCAACCGGATAGTCTTTTAGGAGCCTGGGATTTGCGTTTCGTGTGGGAGTAAGCACCATTTCCAACATCGTATGGAGCGTTTCCTCTGCTATTTGGGAGAAATTCAGCCCTACATACCTCAACCTACCTCGAAACGCATCAGAATGGAAAGAGGTGGCCGAAAAGTATCATTCAAAGTGGCAATTTCCTCATTGTATTGGGGCGTTGGATGACAGGCACATCGTCATTAATGCGCCAAATCGTACGGGCTCGCTGTATTACAATTATAAAGGTACATTTTCGATTGTCCTTTTGGGCTAAGTAGATGCAAGCTACAAATTTCTTTACATTGATGTTCGGGGATATGGCAAAAATAGTGACGCCGGAATTTTTGTTGAGTGTTCGCTATGGAGAGCGCTAAAGATCGGGTGATTGAATCTCCCTGACCCCGAACCATTCAACGATGTTACCGATATTGGACCGATACCCTATACGATCGTTGTCGATGAGGCATTCCCTTTACTTACAAATTTAATGCGACCATATCCTGCTAGAAATAGCAATAACAACGAGGAAATGTTTAATTATAGGCTTTCAAGGGCGCGGCGAGTAGTCGAAAACGCATTCGGTATATTGTCGAATAGATGGCGCGTTTTCCATTTGAAAATGACAACATCGCCAGGCATGGCTATAAAAGTAGTCAAAGCATGTTGCGTTCTCCATAATATGATTGGTAGCGAATCACGAAACCGCAATATTACCGATAGGTCGGAACAAGATGTCCAGGAGTCTATGGAGTCTACTGATGAATCATACGATGATAATTGGTCGAATACGGCCAGTTCAGTGCGTGAAAATTTTGTTAAATATTTCTCGCAAAAACCGGTTCCTTGGCAAAATGAATAACTGGCTAGAGGGTTCCATAAATTTAAAATTTTAAAAGGATGTATGTACTCACTTGATGGTGTCTTGTGAAGTTTGGTCCTGATCGCTCCCAGACGACAATTCCGAGTGATCCTCGGTTGTGTCATCGTTTAGCTGAAAACTGCTCTCGGTCCTAAAAGCATGAAATAAACAAGTAAATTTGCATATTTTTAAATGAATTTGAAATAAATAAAATGTAGAAATCCATTGCATCTTCAATGAAAGGGTCTAGAAAGGTGTAGAATTTATAAAATTTCCATGTGTAGAGGTGTTTGGCTGCTTTCCCGCTTTTCTTCTCTTCCTTGCACTTTCGCTTCAGACGCATGTAGGTGTCTTTCAGAAACTTCCATTTTGTTCGACATCCCTCTACTAAAATATGAAACTAAAAAAAAACCCTTGTTAGAAGGTTATTTTTTATCCAAAGAGCATATGATAATACCTAATATGATAATATAAATATTATATTTGTCATGTGATATTCTAGCGAATAGGGTGCATCCGAACCAATGCATAATCAAACCCATAGCAACAAGTACGTTCCTTAGCAGCGCCCCCATATGCATTAACTTATTATATAATTACATAATGTAGAAAGCCAAAAACATTAATACCTGTTTCAAGTGGTTTTTCTTCTGATCCTGAACTTCTTTCTTTGTTAATTTCATCCACACACTGTTTCCAGGCATTTCTTTTTAATTCATGTTTACTATATTTTTGTTCATAAATGTTGAAGAGACATTCCTTCGTTCTAACATATTCAAGAAGTTTCTCAATTTCATTATTGGTGATTATGGCCGCCATGTTCTTTAAAAGTATTATATATACTCTACATATATACAAATAACATCATTTCAATACAGAGACTCTACATGTAAATATAAGGGGTACTAGAATTTATAAACCTGATTAATAACTTTTTACATGTTTCGTACACTTAAAGGAGTCCATAGAATATATCCATTTTACACTGGTTCAATAAACATATAATCGCCAAGCATGACATAAATATAAACAAATATGGCATGCACTATAAATATATATATATATAATTGGAAAATAACGTTTAGAAATAAAAATTGTCTCAGAAAACCAAACGCGAAATAATGAGTCGCACATTGTTTTTGCGCATAAAAGCAGGTTTAAATGCTATGTTTTTATACAAATATAGCGACAGGTATGTTTCCTATTGTTTGGAGAAATATCATGTTTCGCGCTCTTACTGAACACTCGGACTGTCCTAATCGCGCGTTACATGCGCTTCTCATAATGAGCGAGAAAACTGGTAAGTTTCATCGAAAAAAAATACATAAATTAATTTTGATGTGTCATTTGTTGCAACATCGGAACTAAATTTGGAATTTGGCACACATTTATATCAAAGATAATAATTGATATTTTTTTACATATGGTTATTTAGAAAGTTCACGTTTTTGCGACAAATTGAAGGGAAGTCATTTCGCGACTGCTCGGTTTTTTACCCCGAAAAGTTCTTACTGAACGGACCTTTAGGTGTTTGCATTGTTCGTGAAGGAAACCTACCCTTTTAAACTTCATGCTCAAATAACATGAGTTATTCTTAATGGAACTATTTTATATTTAAGTATGCTATGAAAGTATATATTATCCGTAAATAAATGCATGCTTAATAATTGTCTAATCCCATACATACTTATTATGAACGTTATAAGCGGCTCTAATGTTCGTAAAGAGTGTTATAATACTGATATTCGGTGCTAATCTTAAATAATTTAATTTATCATTTAGATATATATTTGGATACGCTATGATAATATTGGCTGTCACAAACCATTTTTATTTTCTTAACGAACAGCTAAAGCAGTTTTAAACTATTTTTTAACATATTCTATTAATACGATCATAAATTAATTATTAACCCGCTGTTAATTATGAAGGAGCAAATCATATAGAAATTAGACCATTTATTCACTAGTTTGGTCTTTTTTACATGGAAGCATGAATTATAGCATGCGCGTATGATTGAGACTGCTAAGACCGAGCAAACGCTTCTAATATATAAACTGAAATTTAACTCGACATATATCAAAGTAACGAACTTCTGAAATAATTCCATTGAATATCACTCGTAATATTTAAACTAGAATTTAAATAGGATAGGTCTCCTTCACGAACTTTGGAACCGATATTCTATATAAAAGAGTATTATCAAAATGTTTATGCAATTTGATTTTTAAAAAAAGCTTCGAAATATAATGTCAAAATGTTTATATTGACCATTTTATACCCAAGCTTTCGGCAGCTGTAAAAATGGACCAATGCAGCATCTGTGACATTATATATATATGCATGTACACTTCAAACGTATTTTTGCCTGTGTTGCAGATGGTTAATAACAATTATGATATATGAAGAATAATTACATATGCCTTTTCGACCAAGCGTAAACTTGGCTGGTTTTATTCAGACGAACAAAACAAATTGAGTTTTAACAGTGGAAACACCAAACAAGGAACCAGCGCATTCTTCTCGTCTGAAAATACCCACTTGATGCTATCTCCATGAATAGATGGAAATGGCTTGATAACATAATATATGTATAAAAAAGAATTATGATTGTTTAATTTATACTTATGATCATCAACAATCAACAAAAAATTTAGAACGTTTATCGAAGTGATGGGGTGCTACTAACATATCACGAAGAGCACTTCATCACGTGTTCCTCGAAAATATGTTCCTTTTCAAAGTTGTTCTAGCTATAAACTACCGAACCTGGTCTTCTAGTTACAAGAATTTAAGGATTACCCTTTTCAAATAATATATTTTAAACCAATTATTTCAATAATTTTCATTTTAATTTTATGCAGAAATATATAGCTAGGTCAGACTAACTACGATATAAGTGAAAATTGGCTATGTATATAGTAATCAAAATTTTCATGTTTTATAAACAAAATAGATTATTTATTGTTTATTCAAATGTATTAAGTAGATTTATGCTCAAATTAATACTTTAAAAAATCAGTCGTGGGGTGCAGTTCATATCATAAATAGTTTGTTGGTTTACATGTGACGCGTTTTGTGCATTGATTAATTTCCGTTCCTTTGGTCTGATATTTGAATCACAAAACAAGACTCTTGATTCATGTTAAACAAACCTTTTGTTTATCAATCGTGATAAACATTTGGACGAAGAAAAACACTCGATAACAATATGTAATGTGCCATTTTATTTTACATAGTTTGTATTAATTCGTTTTCATCTAAAACATCAAATTAGTTTTGTATCATTGCTCCATCCGCTCTATTGATTCATTGTTATATTTTTTCAGATGTTTGGATTCCCCAAATTGTTATATGAAGATTCAATTTAACAAATATTAATGAGCTAACAACGCTTGATGAAAAGGAAACATGGAACTTAGCTTTAAACTGAATAACAACAACGATTCGTTTACGCAAATCATCCATTTAAAATTCGTATCAAACAGAGGTTGAATATACTTTAATTTACCCCTTCCGAGCATGTTGTACAAAAGGAATTCACAAGGATTTTTTCCTCGAACGTTTCAACCATTAAAGTATGGTTAAAAAAACAAAGTATTCAAATTATGTACATATTTACAGTATATACAGATCAATATATAATAAATTGAATATAGTATAATATCAAAGGTTAATCATGTGTAAATAACAGTGCCTCACAATGGCGTTAATGCAGCAGTCAGCTAAACGGCTTTTCACGATGTGTGTGTGGACTAAAGGTCCAGGCGTTTTAGCTGCACATACATGTGTGTTGTTTGCATGGTGTTTTGCAATACATTTTGTTAACCTTTTGCTGAATCACAAAAAAAAGAAAAGAATATCATTTATAAGATAATTTATTTCTCTTCAAAATCATGCCAGTTTGGACAATAGAATGTATTGTCAAATGTCATAAAATATCGGTGTAAACAGACTACCACCGTCAATTATTTACTTATACAAAGACCATAAATCTATCATGTCACACTGGCCTAAAGATGAGTTTACTCATGTCAATACTAGAAATGACCCCATAAGACCAATAAAATACCCCTTTATACATAAACACAATGTTAGTTTACTCGATTAATTACCAAGTCATGTCAATACAAACCAAACAATGGTGCAAGCACTTATCTTTTATCTCATTCTTTTGTTTTAACGTCAATGTTGACAGATTTTGACAGATGAACGAACGATTATAAATAGGTTGCTATGAGTAGATTTGCTTCATATTATATTTTCAACTCGTTTCATCTAGAAAGGGTTTGAAATAGAAATGTAATTATGGATTATGGTTCGTGGACTTTAGTTAAATTACGCGAAGAATGTCGCAAAAGAAATGCCCGTGTGTCCGGGAAAAAATCGCAATTAGTCGAACGGCTTGAGTCTTACGATAGAAATCTCAACTTTAAGAAGAATGATGACACATCAGTTTCATTTCAAATGGATTTACCGAATGCATTACAATATAAAGATTTTCATGGTGATCTTACGATCCCAAAAATATCTACAAAGACATTGAAAAATTACCTAGATGCTATGGATAAATCAATGGATGATAAAGCAAATAATATATATAATGAACATTTCTTACATTGTGTTCGAATGACTGAGAAAGAGGATACTATTTTCATAAAAGCACGATGCGCTGCGGAAATGCGCAAAAAAGTAGTGTATGAAATTGATGTTTCTCTCGATCAATATGGTGTCATCTTAGAATGCCAATGTGATTGTGGCGCTAGTATGGGACCGAGTGCTCATTGCAAACACGTATGCGCCACTTTATTAGGATTAATCGAATTCTCCGACAGCAAACATATCAAGATTTGCGCTTCATGCACAAGTAAATTGCAGACATTTCACCATACGAAACAGTTCACCGGATCACCTTTGAAAGCATCGACATTGAAGATTCGTAATCACGAAGGTGCCACATCACTCTCTCAAAAGAGATCCTTTGACCCTAGACCACCGAAGTATCGCAATAGATCGGAATACCCTGCGGAATTTCGAAATAAGTGCATTAACTTCGCCTCTTCTGCAGCCATGCCGATCACCCATCTTTATCCCCCAGCAAACCCGTATGCCGTCGCTCGCGATCATGATTATATGAAAGAGACACCAGAGGACACATTCTTGCGAAACATTCACGTTACGGATATCGACAACGCTGAAATACGTCGGATCGAACAATCTACAAAAGGACAGAGCACGAATCCAGCTTGGTACGATGAACGCTCGATTCGTCTTTCAAGCTCACGGTTCGGACATATTTGTAAAGCTACGCAAAGAACGGATTTTCGGGCGTTGGCTAACTCGTTTACAAAAGTGACGCAAATCAAAAATAAGGCAATCGACCATGGACTGAGATACGAGCCAGTTGCCATACGAAAGTATGAAAGCGAAACGGGAACCAAAACAACGGATTGCGGCGCATTTGTATGCAGTGATGTCCCATTTTTGGCTGCCTCTCCAGATAGAACCGTCGATGATGACCTTCTTGTTGAGGTCAAATGTCCTTACAGTGCAAAGGAC
>LQRL01139676.1:1452-20707 GCA_001703475.1 Hydroides elegans
TTATTAAAAACGGGTTTAGATGACTGTTAGTCCTCACAATCAGATGTCGATGGTGACCACTATGCTATATAAACATTTTTTGACAGGATTGCCAAATAATATACTTTATATGTTGCAACTTAATGTAAAGCCACTTAATTTGACTTAATGTAAAGCGACTTATTCCTCTACTCTGGCATTGATACCGTAAATTACTAGCCTAGTCATTTATGATGGATTGAAAATAAATATCATATGAATATAAAGTTAAAATACTAGTTACCTTTTCCTTTTCGTTTCGAGCATTCAAATAATGACGGTTTGTTCCGCTCATCAGGCACCGCAAGATATGCATATATGTTGTTTTGCTCATCCGTTGTCAATATATCAGTTGGTCGCACGACATTTGTAAAGTCTGCCAAACTCATAGTTGGGAATCTGATTTTATAGAGTGCTTTTCCTAGAACATCTCGTGTTGGTTTCTTTTTATTCTTTTTCTCGGCCCACTGGCAACAACGCTTGAAGATATCGATTTCTTCCATATTTAAAACATCGCTTTCCAGAACATACGTCAGGGCATCTTGAGAGATTTCCATCAAAGAATCAGAATTGAAGACATCTTTTGTATTTTGTCCGACAATTTCCATACACTTGTTTGAAAGTTCCTTTTCCTCAAAGAATATACTGTGCTCTAGGACGGTCAACACGTTGCTTGTATCAAGACCATTCTCCATAAAATCGACGCATGATTTGGTTAAAAGGGGGATGTCGTATTTTTTCCCAGCGGCCAGAACATGCATTACATTTTCGCCAGTTAAGTTACATTCATCCGTATAAATGAATCTACAGTTCATATGGAAAATAATAGATTCATCCATGGTATCATGAAGGGTTAATTTGTTTGACCTTTTTCATGAATTTTAAACTACACGTTATTTCATAAAAGGAATAACCCCTGAAAATGTTGATAGTATCATAAAACGTTAATAATCAACTGATAATCAAACGAATATCATTTTACAGGTTTACTTGGTTTTATATATCATCAAACATACTTATCTTACCTAAGCATCTCTTTGAATGCTTGAGGCTCCACATCTAAAATTGCTATGTCACCTTTCTCCGGCAACCCACCACAGAACATTGACCAAAACACAGGTGACGCTGATATGAGCATATACTTGTGGGCTTTAATGATCTCCGATTTTCCTTTAAATAGGTTAAATAGTTAAATAGGTTTAAACATATCCAAACGATATATGTAACACATTTACGAATACAAGAGCATATTTTTCAATTCCATACACAACAAATTATGGTCCTACATAGAGATATCCTCATATATATTTTGGCTATTTGTAGGCTATATTATTATAATAAAATAAACAAATTCATCTATTTCTTATTTCAAACTTTCAAAATTGGTATAGTTGCTCTTACTTGTAAAAGATGATGACACCCTGAATGTTACATCAGTAGCCAACTCTTTTGAAAACATGGTCGCCATTCGTTCTTTTAGATTCTTATTTTTTTGCCAATCCTCCATCGTTTGTGATTCACGCAAGCAATAGAATATATCAAAACAAAATAAACCAGGTGCACAAGAAATTGAACTAGTAAGTGTATGTTTAATATCCTGAATATAATAAAGTCCTCAAATATTAACAGACTAAAAATGGCAATCGTTGCAATTATATAATTGTATTATATCCTTAAGATCCCGATCGATTGGCTCAATTAACAAATTAGTTGGTAACATTGATGTTAACGGCAATAAACTATTGATATGAATGTTCTTCGGAAATGTTTGCTCAATTCGTTTATTGCACAGCGATCAGATAAATTGGAAATACGTAATATTTATATATAGCATAGTTATTCACACAATACCTTAGAGCAGAATAGGAAATCAATAGATTTTAGAACTACATGTAAATTTGAGGTCATGCAGACTCAAGCTATCAATTGTGTTTATGCATTGAATATAAATTATTATGGCAACTTGCGTTTAGGTCAACTGTAGACTGTCTGAAATGGTAAAGCCAATTTACGTCAAACCACATATTGACTTGCTGGTTTAATAATGAAATCTATAAATCGGCTTTCCGATTTAAGTAAAAAAGTAAAGTGACTGAAACAGAGACACGATTGTCTGAAATATTGACACCCAGTAAGTAAACTAATGAGGACGTCTTAGCTAATAAGGGTATTTTGGAGTGAAACCATTTTTTTAGCATCACAAGCTAAAATGACATTATGATAACTTGCAATTACGTCACCGTTTAGAAAAATGTTTAAGGACCCGGAAACAATAACAGGTTATCTTGCCATTATGTTACCTATCTTAGAAACTACTGAGGTAACAATTTATAAGTCATAATAACTAATGGTTTCAAATTATTTATTTCAACATTTGCTTCCAAATATAGTTTATACTTGTACTCATACGCAACAATATATGTCGAATTATATAAATAAAATGGCTGGTCCGGATAAAATAAAAAGTGTGCTCATTTAATTTTTCAAGTCGGAAAAGGGGATGCACTTGTCAAATATATAGTTTTTTTTTATTATTCGGACTTTTTAAACAGCTACAATTGTGATTATTTTAATGCAGTTGAAATGCATTACAGCACCTATTCTAAACAACAAAACTTTGATAATTTTCTCTAGTTTTTTCTCACTCGTTGATAGGATTTTCTTGACCAATATGTATACCTTTATAATCTAGTTTGCGCTACGTAAGTTTGAAAAACGGCAAGCATGTTTTTAAATATCCATCTCTTTTTACTATAACTTCTCTTCAACTTGAATAGATTTTCTCATGTCTTGTTCCCTTACCAGGATCAAATGTAATAGAAGCTGAATCAATAGATAAGATAAACGATGTGGGATATAGAGGCTTGTGGATAAAAATGAGGATACATAATAAAATATTGTCATGTTCAAAAATCATGTATATCTCAATAAAAACATATGCACATGGAATGTACTTCTCTTTATTAAGGCTCTATTCAATTACCAAAATTACAAACCTATTTGGAGTCAAACAAAAAACTGAGAATGTGATATAATGATGACATCAAGCTATGTATATTTCAGGAAATTAATATTCACATTGTATACGCTTGATTTCATTAGAGCTAAACTAATTAACCAAGAATGTAACAAGTGTAAACATGCTTCAAGCAAAAGAAACTCATAATGACCTCTCAATGAGATAGAAAGAAATAGAAACAGGATATATTGGAAATGAGTCAATGTTACGATATCAAGATTACCTTAAAAGCCTTATACAAATCATACAAATTATGTCAAACCAAGCACAATAAGGGTATTTTTCCAGGTTAATCACGAGTTAGGACTGAATCTAAATCACATACAAATGACGTTTTCGTAACGTCGCCGTGCCAAATCGAACTTAAACTAAAAGTTAAAACTAATTGCACGTGAGAAAGTTTATTAAGACTTATTGTATATCACTTGTTTATTAAACTTATTAAGGTGGAGATAATTTAATAGCACCTTTGTTTGACGAGTGTTCCTATAATAGATAATATTTAATTCATATATAGTTTATTTGCGTGCTCAGTAATATTTATTATTCATTCGGAGATGATTGTTAGGGATAATCTGGCATCTCTATGAAATAGAGATCCTTTCTATATTTGAGAGGTTATGGAATCGTTTCGATAAAACTAGTTAACGACTGAGTTTAAATAGGTTTGAACAAATAGGGACGATCAACAATAGATGATGAAAGTAAAAGAGTGCTTTTAAAATAAAGCATGACCTATGTTGCTTTCTTAATGTATAGTAAGCTTTAATCAATATTATTCATATTATTAAAAACTGTCGACGGAATTTTCTTTGAATTATTGTATATGTCAATATTAAGTGGCTTAAGTGGCTTTTTGATCATTTTCGAAACTCTCATTATTTGGTGCGTCGCTGAAAATTGAGACGCAATCGAACAAACAATCATTATATTTTTTCATGTGCTCAAATCGGAGATAAAAAAGAAATATATGTTGATTCTGAATGTCATTAAATCACATTATATTTGTTGTGCCTCACATGAATATTTCAATATATAAACCTATATAATGGCTCATGGTCAATTTGTCTTCTCTCGGGATAAACTTTAGCAATTAACATAGATACTGATTTGCCTATTATTTTTTCCTCACGCGTACACTATGGCTTACTGGTCAATAATCAAAACACTCTTAGCATATCATGCTCGCTCAATTTTGTCGAGAACAACTTGCCACCCTTCGAATTCAGGAAAGTCAATTTTGTAAGGAAAGTCAATTTTGTAGTTAAACGCTTAATGACGCCGATACTTTCGTGAGAAACAATCCCCGGATTATTGGACGCAGCGTTTCACTCTCATTCTGCTCCCAACATCCAGATCAGCTATAATTTGAACTAAAATCACAAATACAAAATATTAAAATGCAATCTTTAAATAGTTACTTTTTACGCGATTATATGATCGTTCAAGACCGTCATTTTTTGTTATTTCAATTTTCCAGCAAAGTTTATGCCCCGGGAACCATTCCTCTTGTAATACCTTCTTTGAGTCTAACAATATCTCATTATTGGATTGTCTACGTTTGCAATTAATAAAAATGATAAGTTGGTGTTTGATATCATGTGTCGGGTTTTCCAACACATGTTTTACATTCGCTTTTGTTAAAACATGTTATATTCATAATCGTATTCATTTAGCATATTAACATGTACTAATTAATCGATTAAATTTATTTTTAATGACTGCTTAACTAATAACTACGAAAAAAAAAACAAATAAATTGCGTTTAATAATCTAAAACAAATTACATGTTCTAGAGTTGCGCTTTACACAGTTAAATAATGACGGTTTGTTCCGCTCTTCAGGCACCGCAAGATATACATGAATACAGCTTTGCTCATCCGTGGTCAAGATATAAGTTGGTCGCACGACATTTGTAAAGTCCGTCAAGGTCATAGTTGGGAATCGGATTTTATTAAGTGCTTTACCTAGAACATCTCGAGCTGATTTTTTGTCATTCTTTTTTCCAGCCAACTGTAAACATTGCTTGAAAATATCGATTTCTTCCATAAGTAGGTTGTCGCTGTTCAAAACATAGGAGAGTGTTCCCTGTGAAATATCTTCAAACGCCTTAGAATGGAACGCATCTTGCGATTGGTTGTCGATGACGTTCATACACTTCTTAGAAAGCTCCTCTTCTTCAAAAAAGACTGTGCTCAAGGACTGTGAACGCGTTGTTAGCGTCAAGACCATTGTTCATGAACTCCATACATGCTTACGTCAGTAATGGGATATCATACTTCTTTGAAGAGTGAATGATGTGCATAGCATTGTCAACAGTCAGATTGCACTGATCAGTATAAATGAACCTTAAAATAGGGAAAGTATAAATTCGCAAACATAAAACCAAATATAGCTATAAGACACAGTATATGGTATATTGGTGAATGTAATTTTGATGTATATATGGTTTGAATTCATTAAGCAAGAAATAGGAATATAACGATAAAACATTATGAGATGTATTATACCTGAGCATTTCTTTAAAACCTGCAGCTCTACGTCCGAAACAACAACATTTCCTTTCTCATTTTGTTCACCACAAAACATTGACCAAAACACAGGTGAAGCGGAAATAAGCATAAACTTATGGGCTTTGATTGTTTCTGGTTTTCCTATTAACACATATGTTTAGTTCAACTATCGTTTTCTAAATTGAGCCGCCAGCATGAAATCAATTTGTTGTGTCCAACCAATACTTTGTTCATATTATAAATAAAGCCCATTTGTAATTTTAACTATTTATATCAACCTACCGTTTGAAGAAGACGATACCCTGAACGTGACATCATTCGCTAATTCATTTCAAAGCGTAATATCCATACGCCCCACAAGGCTTATACATTTTTCTCGATAATAATAACAATAATAATAACGATAACGAAATACTTTAAACAGAAAATTTATTTACCTTAACAAATATGTATTCGAATCTAACTTTAATAATTATAATATGGAATTTCGTGTAGCAAAAACAAACACAACATCATGACACACAATCCATCAATATAATCAACAAAAAAGAAATTAGTTGGTTTCAAAACCAGCAAAAAGACAAGCATATCACATCAGATCGGCTTGAATAAACAATTGGTCAAAAGTTATGGTTTCAGCTTTTCAAATTATTTAACATTTTCATAAAATATCCTACAGTACAGAATATTCATATATATATTGATATATATCATTATTCATTATAATTATATATATATTGATACTAACGCGTCCACAATATCTTTTGGTACACACTATACGCTCGAGTCTGTTGCATGATTTTTTTCATTTGAATTGCACGCAGGGTTTTAGTTAAACAAAGTGATTTAAAATGATATTTCAGATTTGCTTCAAAAGATTGAAATCAACAATCCTTTACAATCAAAAAGTTGGTTTTTCAACATTCAACCATATAAAACAACTCTAAAAACGAGTTGAGAAAAATCTATAACCGGATTTTACATGATATCCTCTTAATACTCATAAACAGTTCTCCATTAAGATATTCATGATATTCCTTTGGCGATAAACAAAGATTAATATGAATGACCAAATATGGGAACCAGTTTGCTATATTGTTTATTTTTTACCAAAATAAATATCAATACGCAAGGAAACACGTGCTTTCGGAACCGTATTCATAACGAGGCTTGAGTTGAGACGAGCAGAATTATCACACCTCGAAACCGTTTCTATTATTTCTTTCAGAACAATCAGCCAACCATGTAATAAACATTGATATCAACGCGTCCACAATATATTTTGGTACAAAATATACGCTCGGGTCTGGTGCAAGATTTTTTTTCATTTGAATTGCACGCAGGGTTTCGAAACCTTTATTTGTTTACAATTAAAAAGCGACTCCATTTATTATATACATTGTTAGAACACTATTGATGTCGCTTTTGAATGAAACTGACAAAATATCATAAGACATTGGCTATCTTGCCTCAAATTTGTCAACAATACATTTACTATGTAGACACAATTTTTCACGATCAAAAATAATACTACTATGTAGAGTAGATAAACTCTTGTATAATTACAATCATAATTTCATCTATACTATAGAAAACGTGTATATAATACATTCAAAGCTGTATTGCCTTATTAGGAATGTATCTACAAATCGTTTCACCACCTAGCATTCAAGCAGTCCATCAGCAAATTTAAGTATAGTTTATCAAATAATAAACATATTATACTACATAAACAACCATTTCTTTTCAAAGTAAAGACTATTTTCAATAGTAATTATATATTGAAAAAACACGTGTATATTTTTGTTACTCAAGCTTCAGTCATTTTGATCTTGTATTTCATTCAGCGGAAACAAGTGCCTTTACAAGGCATTCCTCTTTATAGTAGAGACCAGGCAGAATAAAGTATTTTATTTTCGTTGGCCTGCTTGCTGCATCATCCGCTGCGTCATCCATGACAATCCTATGTATTTCCGAATTATATACCATCCCTGGCATCCCGCAGCGTAATTCGTAATCACTGCCATGTTGAAGCATATTTTCAAAGATCAATAGAAGACCCGTAGTGTTGATAAGTGCCGATAACTTCACTTCCAAAAATGAGCGCATGGTCTTAAAGATAATTAAGTTAAAATTAATACAAATTAAAAAATATATTTAATTGACGTAGAAAAAAAACAAACTTAAACATAATATTTTATAAGAAAGCTAACACAATATAACTATATGACACAAAGTTGCGTACATTTGAGTCCAATGGATGGTTAAAAAGTTGATTTATTGTTTGAAACGTTTTTCGCGTTGATTCAAGGTCGTCCACTTCAACATTTTCTCTGCATCGGCTCATTTCGGCACATTCTACCTCAACAGCATTTTCGGCAAATATTTTTATGGTGTATGGTATTATCTGAAACAGTAAATACTAATGCAATTTTGAATACAAATTAGTACTAGTATACGTCAAAAAATGCATTTGCCTCGACTAATATGCATTCAATTGCCAATGTATTTGTATATACATTTTCTAAGTAAAGAAATATTAATTAATGATTTTATAGCTTGACACTTTATTCATACTATTGAAATTGTAATTGTAATATGAATGATAAGTTAACTATACACACATGTGTTTAAGATAAGACTAGTTGACGATTTGGATGCCTTTCATTTATTTTAAGGCCAAAACAATGCAACTTGCAATGCAAACATTCCTTAACCAAACAGGAATGATTTGAATATTTAAATTCAACAGAAAAGGTTTATTATACGGTTTTAGGTGATATTCTAGCAATGGTCATTGAAATATAGTTATGTACTCCTGAAATGTTTAACAAAATGTGTACGTGTACCGGGATCCATTCAAAGCAAACATTGGTATTGATAGTTGATCAGACCTATTCCCAAAAGATCATGTGTGTTCAGGACCAGTAAACTTGTAAACAAACGTGATCATTTGAAATCGAATGGCTTACTGTCAGGGTACTTTTAAGAAGAATAAAATCTATTTCGAACATTGTTGCGTTATCATCTATGAAATTAAGTATTTGATATTTTCAAATATGTTGCAGAAGCACGTTAATCAAAAACATATATATATAATATGAATGCTACCTAGCGGTTGAGACCTCTTAAGGTAGCTTAGATTGATAAACACCTTGTGTATACTAACTTTAGATAAAGGCAGTATTAACAATGTTGTCTGAGCCCTTTTTTAAGGAAGGTTGACGGTTGGTACATGCCTTGCATACATTCATACTGCCATATTCATAACACATTTACAGTGATTGATATTTAATCACATAAGGTCAAATGAAAATGAGAATAACACGATCGTAAAACAAAAATGAGAATACGTTAAAGATAAACAACAGATATATTATTATATAGTTTTAAAACTGCGATTTTCTTTAATTTATCTTCTGAAACCGCTGTTTATATAGAAATCGTTTTAACTAAACATTCAACCCGTTTTGAAAAGAGCTAATGATTCAAGATGTTTTTTTATGAAATTGCATGTTACACCAACATAAGGATTGGGGTAGGATAATTTGATTGATTGGACATAAACTAGATTGATTGTAATCAGCCTGATAAACATCTTCAAATCAAACAAATTTCATATTAAAAATGTATAGGCTATAACATATTGCGAATGCCAACAATGTAGAAGTTCATCCAATGTTATCAGATTTGGCAACTGTAGTCCTGGTTCATGGAGAAAATATCACTTAAACGGTTCTTTATTTAATAAGAATCAACAAATCATACAAATATTTGAAATTTTACCGTGCATGGGTGAGGGTCGAACGCTAGTGAATAGAGAACGGTCATTTCCTTGGTTTCAGGTGCTTCTTTGTTTTCCTTCATTAGTAAGAGCTTTGATTCAAGGAACTGAATAACACGTTCTACTGTCATTTTGTTGTTTTTCATCAGCGAAGTCTCTGTTTTGATATTGGATATGAAAATTCAAAGGAAATATACGTACACACCTAAAGATTAAGAACACTATAGTTTGATTACCACACTACGTTTTAATGGAAATAAAATCAGCTAAATAATTATATAACGGAATAGCAACCTTTATTTATTTCTACCGTCGAATGTTAAAACACTGTTACTCACACATTTTCAATTTTTGGTTAAATGCATATTTATGGCTATCATATCATGTTTTTTTTCATATGAGTTCTTTATGAAACCATTCAGTATGCTTTAACACGATACAGATTAATCATATAATGTAAGGGTGTCTTATGATTAGGCTAGTTCATTAAAAGAAATACAATGTTACTCCATGGTATGTCCGAAAACTCTATTTTAATTACATTATTGATTATTCTGCTTTTCCGTTACTATATCAAATGGTAACATAATCCCAGCTTTCAACGCGTTTTCGTCGATTTCTCGTGTAAATTGTGGGAAGCAGAGACTTAGATAATTTAAATTGATATGTTGATCAGTATTAAATGGGCCAACTACTTTCATACTTTCATGTATCAAATTGAAACCATAAAAACCCCTAAGTAGCACTTATGGTCAATGACATGTTGTTTTTCATAATCTTCTGTATATAAGACGAACTCAGCATTTGATATAAACCACTTGTGTTTGATTTGCAGTTAACAAAATAAATACAAAATTTAACGGGGATCATGACAGCCTTATAAAAAAAATCAATTAGTATTAATATAAAATTATCAATTTTAATAAAAATAAACAATATAACACGTTTGGTACCTTTTAGTTCGTCCAAGAGGGATTCATCGACACACTGATTGAATATTTTGTAAACCTGTTCTCGGCTAAGTATATCACTACAGCTATGCTGATCCAGTTTCAGCCACGCTTTGATAAGATTTCTTAAATAAATGCATATAGAATATATGAATTAATTGTGTTTACTGTCATCCTTATGTATTTCTTATATAAAACAGGTATTTTATCATATGTATTGTTGCTCGTTTTTGGGACACATATCTAAATCATTACATCAAAATAGACCTAACAATGTCTGCAAAGGAAATCCTCTAAATGGGACTTTTTTACGCCTTTGCAATGGGAGTATACATCGCATCCTAGATATACCTTTGCTAGATGACACCATAATAGAAGCAACATAAATCTCAACGAGAATAGCTTACGATTTAAGGTCATTTTCATTAATTATAACGCAAACGACAACTACACAATGCCTGATAGAGAATATGATTGCAATTTATCAATCATACTAAAGATGTGCATTATTTTTTCGAATGATGTATGTACCCTAATTCATATTCCTTAATGTATTTACAAATGTATATAATTGTTAAAAATGTTGCAGTATGATTATACCTGAAACAAAAATAAACAGAGAAAACTATAAATACTGACCGACATGATATTAATTCATTAAAGTATTGATTTTACCATGCATGAACAATAATATTTGTTTCCATTAAGATTTTCAAGTCATATTTAAGGTTATCTTTGCTTTCAAGGTCAAACCAAATGACGCATTAACACTTTTAAATTAGTTTTGCCAATTTTAAAGGCATCGGTTGACATTAACATCGAATAATTTAGACTTGATTGATAAATGTATAAAAACATACGCATTTAAATGGGTCTTGTTACTACCTCTATTTAAAACATATGTCAAAGCGATCAGATTTTGTGTTAGATAAGTTAACAATCAGCTATTATTTCTCATTGAAATCCGTTATTGCATTGGTTCGGATAGAAATGATGGGATCCGAGTTTATATATTCTTTGAGAATTATAAGGTGTGGTCTATCTACGAGAGTTAGGGGACACTGGGTAGCATCTTAATTAAAAATATGATATAAGTATAAAACCGATTTCTAGCTTTTACATTTTTAAACTCTTAGGTCATCTTACATGCGTGATCCAGGAATCACATTGGTATCATCAAGGCATCTTGTATCAACATTTTCATTTTCATTGTAGTTTTTGAGATCCATCGTCCAAACGCTCAACTCGTAGCATCCTTCCTCCATTAGGCAATGCAAGGCCGTCTTCTGGAAAGTGTTAACGATTCAGTAAAGACCTGAAGTACAACAATAATATACAATAATGAAATGAAATAGTAACAATAAAAGGCAATCAGGTGTCATCAAAGTAAGAATAGTTCTGTAAATGATGTACCCTTTGTAGCAAATGTGCGGTACAAAACAGAGGAGAAATCAACTTGTCATCATCATCGTCATCAGAATCCAGGTTTGTAAGAAGCAATGAAAAGTGCCATAATGTGTTTCTATGTAAAACCGGTTGCAACGCTGTAATATAAGACACAATATATGAGACCTTTCACAATCACATAATTGACATTTTTTGAGACGAAGCATAATCAATCAAACTACCTATATACGTTTTTTTATACAATTCAATAGATGTTAGCATCGGCAGGTTATGTAATAAATATAGCAACTAAATAACTGCGCACCTTCAAACGGGTTCCTAGGTTCCACTGTAATCCAAACGGATGAGTTTTTCTCTATGTTGATCTCGTGACATGAATACCCGCAATCCCCAGGAGCTTTGATGCCAACACATCCTTTATCAATTTTTGGTCGAATATTCTGTTTTATTTAAAATAAACGTACATAATTGAAATGCAAGCTATATACATTACATATCATACATTAAGGCAGACTAAATATTTTTCTCTATTTGAAAACAATCATGATATTGTATAATGGACTGGGCTGCGAATGTTTTATGGACAGGGCTTGTTGTAAATTGTTAATGCATAGCAAATGCAGTGCAAATGAATATTTAGAAGAAAAAACGATATTGGAAAATATTGAAAAAAAACCCTTTTGCTACAAATTATAACCTTAACAGCAGTCTCAAATTCATCTGTGCATCTCTTAATAGCTCCTAAACGTATCTTTGAGTCTTCATACATTTCCTAAAAATACAAAGGTTTCACTTGATGATATTTGATAGAATAAAATCGTGTTTGGGCATAGTATAATGTATATTTTAGCCAATATTACAAAAAAAAAACATTTTGGTCATTTATTTCACATAAAAACACACATAGATTTACCATCACGGCCCTTGCTGTCCAATCTGAATGTCCAGGTTTGCAAACACCAGTTCCTGGATTATTCATGTTTGTTGTCACAGTTGATTGAAATGCATTATACTGAATTTGTATTTCCTCTCTGCAATCTCTTCATTAATAGGTATAATATTGAAATAATAGTGTAGATGTAGAAATAGGGTAGAAATTGTAATTAAGTTTTGATGTACTATTAACACATATATGTGTCTTTATACATGTATAATTAAACTAATAACAAATATGACTAATTTTCTTTTCTAGATTTCCTAAGAAATCTGGTTGTATTTCTAATGAAAACATTTACTTCTAATCAAAGTATACATAGTTATTCGTGCATGACTAAAATAAGAGTGACAATGAATCATGAAAGACAGGTATACATTAAAAATTATGAAAATCTGTACCCCAATGATGGCAACATCCATTTTGGAAACATAGAACATCCCTCATTTGTTTCTTTTTTCTTTGACCTAGATTTGTCTTGTTCTCTAGAAATGTCAACTAGTTGTGAGTCCAGTTTGAGAATATCAGTCGATGACTTCTTCTCTTGATCCCTATGTTTTGTGTCAAGTAGAATTTGCTCTAAGACTTCTAAAAATGAACCAAATTAAGTTATCTAGAAATTACATTATTTGGATGATAATGATGCAGGATAAATAGTTCACCAAACATAAAGATTATTATAAAAAAAGATCAAGAGTAATGCATAAAAATTATGACTAACCGCATAAGGCTTAATATACATAACAATGATCGATACATTGTTTAAATATTCTTATTTGAGCAAATTCGATTATTTTAATTGAAATTTTTCTATCAAATTATTAATCTTATTTATTTTATTAAATGAGTTCGTTTTTCATTACAGACAAGTACAATATTTTTGCTAGAAAATCTCAATATGATATTTGTGGGAAAAAATCAATATCTGTCTGTATCGTTATAGCCTCTCAATCAATTTGAACACATGTAAGTATGCCTACAATGACTAATGATAAACTGAAACAATAGCAGACTTGCGGCAAAATACGTACCCTCTAGTTCCAATAAAACCTCGTCCATACATTTTCTTTCTTTTGTTTTAAATTTGGTCATGCATCTAACGATTCTTTTTAATCGCTTAGAGCGTAATGAATCAGTTGCTTTACTTTTGATAACCGTAGGGAGTGCTTTTCCCTCTTTAAAGCATGAAATCATTTCATATCCAATGCTAACATAAGTTCCAGTTGAACGTCTCTCCGCTAATTATGAGAATATACAATGATATTTTGATAACAAAATTATTTACATATACATGAGATGATTGTCTTTGAAATGAATAAATCACAAAGAGTTGCTATTTGCATGGCTAAATTTAAAGATAATAAAAAACATCAAAATTGATATCACATACATTAAGTATTTGAGAAATCGTTTCAATTTTTAATGCAAAGATGTTTTCACAATAGTTATCAAATGAATAATAATCAATGTCCATACCTGACAGTGGAATAAGGTCTCGGTAAACTGCACATTTGAGAAGAACGAGAAAAACAAGGCCTAAAGCAAAGGTGTCAACCGATTCATCATACTTCAATCCACTTTCTAACTCCGCTGAAAACTCAGGCGCCATGAAATACTGCGATCCGCAAAGCGAAGACATATGTGCTCCTTGCCCGAACGCCAACGAAAGCGATTTCCTGTCGTGCACCAGTTTAGAAAAGCCAAAGTCAGTGAGTTTGATAACATGGTCACCACCTATTGTCTTCAACATTATGTTTTGAGGCTTGATATCTCTATGCACAATAGGTGGATTTTGTCTGTGCATATATGAAATGGCATCGGCTGCCTGAATCATAAAGTTTATTTTCCTTGTCATGTCGATATTTGGAGTAGATTGCATGTAATCATGCAAATCTCCAAGATCACACATTTCCATAAAAATCCAATAGGCATTCCGTATTTCCATATGATCACGTAAAGCAACAATATTTGGATGACCACGAACTCTTTGAATCATGGCTAATTCGTCTTTGGCCATCTCCAGACGTTTTTGTTTTTCACGTGTACACCCAAAAAGAATAAGCTGTTTTGCGGCCAATTCGTTCTTGGATTCTATATGTTTGGCTTTATGAACCGTTCCAAAGACGCCGCGACCTATAGCTGGGTCAAACGTCACCATGTAATCACCCACCCTCCCGATTATCTCTGCATCTGACGCCATTTTGTTTAAATTATGGATTTTTGTAACATAACTTGATTTATCTAAAACTTGTTTCCATATATCTTTTTAAAAACAAAAAATACATACACATAGTTAACGTCTATTTAGATTTATAAACTTTCGCACATATTTGCATACAAATAGCACATACGAATGGCGCTGCCCAAACACTTTGTTTTATATTAATCGATTTTATGTGTCAGTTAATGTCAATAATAATTGTTAATAATTTGAAAACCTTTGCTGTGTAAAATTCGCTTGACTACTAAATGTTTAAGCTCTATCTAAACTCATACATTTGTAAATATCAGCATGAAAAGTGTTGATCATTCTTATTCGGGCATATGTTAATTGTATTTGATTTAACGAAAGGTTGGAACATAACGCAAATCAAGTATCTTGTCCATACGGTCTATAATCATAAAGTTTAAGTTATTCTTTGCTAACACAACGTAGAAAGATAAGTAAATAGTCGATGTTTGCTCAAGTGTTGAACCAAGTCAAGAAAACGAATCACAACATGGCAACTCACTAGTGTGGTTTACTCCTTTTAATTTTATATAGCATGCACATATATACAGTTGTCACATATGCTTTTTGCACAACCCCGTAGGACATGTGTTATACGTACATGTGCCCACGTTTATTACAGTCCATGTTTAAATTACAAGACCGCTCACCAGCGCAGGTTTTGCATTATAAATGTTATTTGTAATTACATTAGCTTGACACTATTGCACCTGCCCATAGAATATGTGCAAACAGTTGTAGATATCATACACGGCAAATATGGGGTGTCGTTCATATGTGTGTTATGCATTAAATTAGTTGGTCTACGTACTGAGTTTATGAAACGGCGTCATCTTTTTATATTGACCCTACCCAGTTTATAATGGCTTGCCTGGGAAGGTATAGATATATACTGCTAACCCATATTTGCAAAACTTAAATCATGCGTATCATATACTAACAATGAGCACTTACATACACTTAATAAGCCTTCTATTGACGTAACGATTATATTGATTATGTGTTCTGCTCCCAGGCATGGCCTCCACTTATGTAAATAATTGAAGTTATTTAGTAAAATCACTGCGAAATATTTGATATATATATTTGAGCAAAGGGTATTCACATTCTGATCTCGAGATATTGTGATAACAATACATACGAGAAAACTAAAGGATGACTTCAGCCCACTGCTTAGCCAGTAACTGATTATATATAAAATTAACGTTTAGTTTTTATTGCAAAATCTAAAATGATGTAATACAAATATATGCGGAAATGAATGCACCTTACGATATATATATATTCGTTTCTATGAATAGCAATTTCGAAAATGCGAGTGTGTTATAGGTGTGTTTGAAGTTGTTTAATTTATCGAATATAAACAAATACAGGATGGGTTGACATAGCACGAAAATATTTTGATGAAGTTGGAAGCATTTATTTCACATTTAGATGTTTTTATGATAAACGGTACTTGCCCAAAATGCCAAAGTTTTACATAGATGTATTGCAATCTTTTTCGTCTCAAAATCGAAATGTATTTTATGGAATACGTTTAAGTGCCTGAATCGATATCCATAACCATACTTGTGATTCCTTCGGTCAATGCTTTCACATCGTTTTCATTTAATTGAGGGCATTGATGAGATAGAAGTTGTAGCAATGAGAACATGAGTGTGTTTTTCATTGATTTAAAGACATGAGATAGAGCACACAGGTGGATGTTACATTACGTGATAACTACGTCATCCGAAGCGATATTTGGACATTTGGAATTTTTAAAAGTATTTCCATGGCTGAAAATGAAAAAAAATACATGACTTTTGTTATAGTGCAAATGATTCCCCAAATCATAAAACGTGTCTTGTTAGCATTCACAATGTGTTAAAATATTTGGTAAATTGTTTTGAACATATTATAGGACATTTACTTTTATTTGTTGGAATACCCATTCCAGGAAAATCATGTTCAGATAATCGCCAGGTAGACTTGTTAACCCTCGGTAAATACAACTCATGTATTAACCAACATACACACTAATATTTCATTGACTATATAGCCACGCAAAAAAGAGCATATGTATTTGTGCTATATTAAGGTATTTATACCAGCGGCAAATATGAGGTGGTGTTGAAGTGGGGGTTATGCATATAACTTGTTTCATTGTCGATCTCTATAATGATCCTATAAGAATATTGAATATTGACCCCGACCAATTTTATGAAGGCTTGTTTTCTGTTTCCGTTTAACTGCTGCAAGGATTCTGTATAATGAAAATTATTAGGGACATGATATATTGATTATATTAAGGATTTGTCATTCACAACATATCTATATGTTTTACTAATCATAACTAGAGAACTAGATCAAAATATATTTTTGTTGTCAAATATATCCATAAACCCCTATATTTGCAGACAACTCATGCACAGTATATAAAAAAAGAGCGTTTACATTAACCTTCTGAACCTTCTATTGACGTTATGATAATATTGATTATGTGTTTTTCTCCCAGGCATTGTTGGTAAAGCCTCCATTTGTGTAAATATAATTGCAGTTATGGAGTATAATCCCTTGAGCTAAGATCGTTGAGCTAGAAATAAATCTCATTCTCACCTCGAGATTTTTATGTAAACAACACATACCAAAAGATTACTTTAAGGTTAGCCTGCTTCTTTCGCCTTAAGGTTTTTGCCCCCATGAACGGGCTGAAGCTTCAAATGTTATATGAACGATATGTAGCTATTGAAGTGATTTATATGGTGTATAGTGAGGTGAGTAAATGTTGTTACCGAATTCGCAATCCTTATCAAACCGCTTGTTTGTGTCTAAATGACCTGTTTTAGGTATTTTACTGATTCTGTGAAATAAATGTCAGATTGTAAAGCATCTGTATTAAAGAGTAAGCTATCAAATAGTAAAATACTGCTTTATATATTTATTAGTTGTTGTCCTGATACTCGAAGGTTATCTCCAAAATACTCCACATATCCTAGCTTGGCCATTTAGGGACTTATATAGAAATTGACTTCTTTTCATTTTATAAATTAGACTGCAGCTGATTGATTGATAGGGAAAACGCGATAACAATTGAGCGATAAATGGCCATCTATTTAGAAAAGTGCCGATTCATATAACACTCGCGCTTGTGCAAATGTTATCATTAACGAATGCAATACTCGATAGATACAATTTTATAAGAACTTCTTTAGAAACGTGCGCCTGCGCCTTCGGCGCTCGCACTTCAGGATATTTTACAGTAATTAAAACGATATGCGAATGTTATTCTGGCAGTGCAGTGTTATTTAATCAGCGCGAGCGTGGTTTGGGGCTAGGATTTAGGATTGAATAGTACCCTTGATTTCATATGTATTATGATTTATGAAAAAAAATCGATTTTGGCCACCGGATTCTCGGTCGAGCCACCAGCATTTGGGAACCCGGTAGCCCGATGGCAACCGGCTTGCAACTCCTTAATTCGGACACTGTTATATGTAATTTCTAAAAGGCGTTTTTTCACATTTGTCATAATATAAGCGAATTCGTAGTTGCCGATTAAGCGATATTTCCGGATTACTAACATAATCGTTTACCATTTTAAGGGATATTGGTTGGTAAAACATATTAGGAAAACCCTCTGATGAATTAAAATGTGTTGTTAATGGAAATGTAAGGCTCGAAACTCTTTTTTTATCAAACCCAAATCCAGTTGCCCGAACATGCATACATGTGGAAGGTTAAAAAATGTGGGGCCCCTGACCTCCAAAACAGGGGAGCCATTTGGAGAATCTAGGGTTCAATTGCCCCTGGTCCCCCGTAAGTTTCGAGCAATGTGGAGAGAACAGAGACCGTTTACACATAAATACAACAAAATGCACATTAACGGACCTTTCATTTGAACATATAACCAAGTCTCTTTGACCTTTCGTTTAGAAGTTCTAGCCCGTACAAGCTCAAGTCTTGCAAAAACCGCTATTTGTGGCTATTTTGATCAATTTGACAACTTCCAGTCGGGTGTTTTTGACCGGAATGGTCAAAATGCACATACACGGACAAATACCTCTCATTTGAGCATATAACTAAGCATCTAATTCCTTCTGTTCAAAAGTTCTAGCCTGTACAAAAAAGTATGATGGACTGACAGACGGACAGACGGACGACCATCCCAAACCTATATCCCCTAAGCTTTTTGGTTGGGGTCTAATTACATACAATAACTAGATCAATACGTATATTTGACATGATTGCGAGATATATCCCCTTAGAAATTGAAGAACACGTTTTAACAACAGCCACACTAGGAAAGAACGAAATGGCCTGACAACATTTGCCCACGAGGGACATCTAAAAGCAGGGCTGTATCTGCAAATTTGAACTGTTGTTATATAAAGTGGCATAATAACTATGACTACTCTCCA
>LQRL01139681.1:18672-62327 GCA_001703475.1 Hydroides elegans
TTAATGTTTTGCGAGTGCATTGACATTCATATCAACAAATTTGGGTATCCGATAAAGATTTCGTATCATGGCGTCATATTAGAAAGCATACTATCTACACAATTCCTTTGATTGAACAAGGTTGTCAATTTTTGTCACACCTTGTGGAGGTAGTGGCCTACAAAAACCATTATATTCTACTATGTTTTGTAGATTATGATTAATAATTAGACCATATTATGAAAGGCAACATATTTTTCTAGGATGTGACCAAATTTTATCAAAATCGGTGCATGTTTATTATGAATTATTGAAGATTACATTCAAATATAAGGCTAATCGGCATGACAACTTTTGTCACGCGCGTCTATTGTAATTGCTCAGGAAAACAAACTGAAAATGATTTTGAGTACAAACAAATAATTTGTCAATGTTTTGTTGTTGTTTCTTCCGATAACAAAACCTTCGGACATGTAGACCTTCGGACAAGTGGACCTTCGGACATGATAACCGTCGGACATGTGAACCTTCTGACATGCGGACCTTCGGACATGTGCACAGTCACCGTTTATATCATATTTTAATTCCAAGAATATCAACAATAGCTAATAACTACTGCACAATAAATCGCAACGATGAGACAATAAGTGAAATGTGTGCTTCTTGACTTCTAGCCAACGGGCACATGCCAAAGTTGCGTCAGTCTGTCCTTTTAACAGCATAATAGCTCTACCAAGGGCCTAGGAAGAACCTATACAGTCTTTGAAAGGGATTGATTCGAATATATCACACTTAAATATCAACATTAAGATTGAATTCATTCAATCGTGCTTAGCGGGTCATTGGATGCTCATGGTATTGCCACAACATTGACTAAATGCAAACTATGTGTTTATGGTTTGCATCGAAGAAAACCCATTCAACGAACAAGCGCATGTTTAAAATATACCAAAAGGAAAAAACCAAATATTTGGAGAACTTTAAAAGCCTCCCCCGACCTAACCTTTATACTATGAATTCTACTATAGACCAAGCTAAGGAACGGCTTTGCATCGGAATCCGAAGCCCTCATGTATCCATATCTGTCTTGGGGTCGGACAGGAGAAATGACTAAACAGACAGAAGGACAGCCATCAAATTAGCACTAAGACCGGTAAGTAGCTTCCCTTAAGCGCCCCTCGTCACTCGCGGCTAATCGGAGATAAGTCTTTGACGGCGATATACAAAACGCTTTTCGGTTGGCACTGGAGATTGCGAAACACCACGGGATTAATTAGACATGTGGACGATTTAATCATGTACACATTATTTCGGTGGAGATCCACTCGTCACTCGGCTAATCGCGGCCAGCTTCGTCTTTGACGGCGATATACAAATCGCCTTTCGGTTGGCACTGGAAATAGCGAAACACCATGGACACAATTAGACATGTGGATTGTAACCATTTAATCATGTACATATTATTTCAGTGGGGATGCCCTGTTCACTCGCGGCTTATCGGCCAGCATCGTCTTTTACGACGATTTGCAAATCACCTTTCGGTTGACAGAGGAGATAGCGAAAAAAACATTGGTTCCTTTATGCAGGTTGGTTGTTACAGTGTATTCCTGTGCAATACATTACATTATTGTAATATTCCAATTACTCTTATTTCAAAATTCATAAATATTATTACCAATATTCATCTTTTACTTTACCATATATTTTAGAAAACTATGGTTCTTAATAGGAAAATCGACTAATCTGAAGAAAAAATCACATAACCTTGCGATTTTAGCCTGCATTTTGATTATCAGATTGGCATATGTCATTTATATTTTGACATGCAAAGCCATTTGTAGAAGCAACATGTTTGATTGCTGAAGAAATTGAATAATTTCACATGGAAAAGCATCCATGACTCTCAATTTTATGTCCACATTCGCGCAAAAACAATTAACTAGAAAAGGAAACTTGGAGAATGAGCTGTAGAATTGTTAATCTTAATTTAAATAATAATCAAGTAAGCGTTTTTTCACCTCTCGGACTTTTCTACATAGATACTCGGTACTCAAGGCATCGAAGCCACCTGCGCGCAATGGTACAGAAAGAAATGTTGGTCAGTGTTCGTTGCCATTTGTAAATGAAATACCATATATTCTAATTTTATAGCGAATATAAATGCATAAATTAGTCTACGTCGTGTTTCAAGTCATCCGAAAAAACAACAACAGTCAAACTAGAAAAGAAAAGAAGAACCAAGAAGTCATAAGAAGCGAGCCTTAAAGATCAGCCTGAGCGTTCAAATCAGATTTGCTCGCTCACAATCTGCAAAATTATGTTCATCGTCTCGAGGGGGTGATTATTGTCGTTGAGGAAATGCAGTTTTTATCATTTCATTCACCGCAAATAAATCCAATTGTGTGACCCCTCACAAATAAGTAAGCTCAACCGAAATTGGGAGCGCGGTCAATAGTAGACAGACATGACTAAAATGTATTTGTTATGGATACAGAGAGAATATATGCAAAGTATATAATGTATATTTGTTGGCATGAATGAAATGATGAACTATTTCATGAATAGCATAAATCTACATTGATGTATTTGTATATCTATATTTTAGTATATTTGAAACACCACTATTTCTGAAAGAAACAAAAACAGTAATTGTTCTTTAATTTGCTCGATAGACTCTCAATACCTTTTGAGGTTTACATGGAATACATTTCGCAACATCCATAAGACGGTCCCCACTCTCATATCAATTGCAGGATGGCAATCTGCCTCATTAACCATAAACGGCCCTCATTGTCATTTGAAAATATAATTATCGAAAATATCGTAATTGATATTATTCGAGCCCATTAACGAGTCGTGTAGTTTGGTTTAAAATAACGAATAGCTAGTTAAAATGACCGAATCCGTGTCGATGTACTGAAAACGATATAGAATTTTAACGTGTATAAGGAAATCTGCAAGGGCTTTGTATGTTTCGTTCTACCAAGAAATATGAATTTTGAAACAATATGGACAACTGGAACATTGAATAAAATTCGTTTTGTCTTCGCTTACCCTCATCTAAGGTTTACGGTTTTACTGTTCATGAAAAACATACATATGGACGGACAACACTTTCAAGAATCTTTAGACCCATCAAATGCTGCAACAATTTGTAAAAAAAATGCTTGTGATAACAACATGTGCGACTTGATGGGCCTATAGGGCCAATATAAAGGCCCAAGTATATTCTACGTTCATATGTTATAACAAACGGGATCCTAGTCCAAACGAATCCAGGTCAAAAATTCTCCGGACATAAAGTCCCCGGACATAAAGTCCCCAATTCGGGCAACATAGGACATTAAGTCCCCGGGCAAAAATATAATTTAGAAACATTTATTTTCATTTTACTTTAATGCATGTTTAAAGTTATAAAGTCTTTAATGATAGTTAATCGTGATATAAAAAAATATTGGGAAATTAACATTTTATTTGACATTTTGTTTGGGGACTTTATGTCTTATGTTGACAAAATCGTAACTTTATGTCCGGGGACTTTATGTCCGGAGACTTTATGTCCGGGGACTTTTTGACCGGATACCAGTCCAAACTTGTGCTGTGAAATTGGTGCTTCGAGTCTAAGCAAAGTTCGTTTGCAAGTTGGAAACCTAAAGGAAAATACAAGTAGTCTACGTGCTCTTGCTTTGCTGTGCTGATTAAACAAAAAATGCCATTCCATTTGAAATAATAATCCACATGTTACATTATTTTGAAACTCATTTCGACATGGAGAACGGTTGAAAATTTACTTTCAGACCGAATAGAGTAATTCATCACCGCGTAACTTCATTATCGTGGAGACAAACTGAATACCCGATGAAAGTGTGATATTTGTGTATGATTTGCAATGTGCTGGGAAGAGTTTACGGTAAATGCTCTACGCAATATATAATAGCTCCATGATTTTTGTTAAGAATATGGGAATGGCGTTGTCACTCATATGCGATACATGTAATTGTTTCAATATTTCTCTTATCAAATTCCTTTCCAGCTGTACGATTGATCTCATTCTTTAAATAACAAATAAGAATTGTCATCAACTAACTAAACCATTTTTTTTTGCTATAGCCATCCCCTTTCAATGTGTGTTTCAAACCCTTGTTTCCATCTCTATTTCCGAGCCCCAGACACATTTCTCTCACACACAGCAACACATTCGCATTTCGCAACACGGCTGATGTAATAAACTCCGCTTTCGTAGGGCCTAACTGTCCCATTCATCTCTCCTGTAACCCAATTACGCGTATTAATCCGCCTTTGCACTGAATACGCGGCAAGCCAAAGCACGCATTTATGGACTACTTTTTTTCTTGGACTTCTTTGGACAACTTTTTTTTTTTGCGGTGAACGTAGGCTACTCGCGCTTAATCATTGCGCGCTGGATTGGCCTAGATTTTTGGGGCGTTCTAAATATAGATCTAATGATGGTTGAAAACGCATCGGATGCCATGAGTAAACGCATGGACATTTATTAAAGGGATGCGTGCACCCACCTGCTGAATTTTGTTTACTCCCATAAAAAATCGTTTTGGGAATTCGACTTTTAAGCTAGAGGTATGATAATACCAATAAGAAAGGATCGACTTTCACATTATTATTGTTCCACTATATATATTATTTGCTGTTCTTGTTCTCCCATGTTTGCGAACTGCAGTTGCTTATGACGTACCGCATGGAAACCACTGTTCAGACGACGAGAATTATTATCGTGCGATGAGGGCGTTTAAAATATGGCGTAGTAGCGCGCAAAGTTGACATTCATTACAAAGGTCAAAGTGCAGCGCTCCATTGGTCACATTTGAGATATCATAGAACATACATAGAAATACTTTAAATGTATCTTAATTCGACAACTATTTTGACAACGTCTTATCATACATGTATGTAATAACATATTTTGTAAATAACAAGGCTCTTTAAATGTAAATGGATGTCCTTGAAAATAGTAATCACCTTCCTAGACACCCAGACTTCTATTCCTGTGTGTAGGAAGACCCAGTTTGCAATTTATCTTCGCATTTCCCAAAAGCAAAGCATTTGCCCATTTTTTAAAACAGCCCCCTCACCCCTCCTATTTTGTGTCGGAAGGATTGTGTTGAAAGAAGACCACTTCACGAGCTGTTCCTCGAAAAATGTGTTCCAACCAAATTCCACCTCTTTGATAATTTCTTAATTTTTGTAATATGACGTGAGAATAATTATTTCAAACTTAATTAAACTTGCATGTAATTTTCTAATAAACTGTTATTTGCAATAAATGATACGTAATTGCGCAATATTTAACTTTTCAATTTTCGCAAAAGGTGTTCCGTTACTGTTCCAAGCTGGCTAGAGAAGGAGAAACAGCTCAGCTGTCTTGAAAAAAAAACTGAACACCTTTTTGTAAAATTTCTCATGCTCAAACAAATTTAAATATGTTGCTGTCCGTATTTTAAAAGTTGTTCAGGTGATTTTAAAACCTTTTGAAATCGGTGTCATGGAGTGCCCTTCTTGAAAGATGAAGTGTCCTGTTTTTGGCAAAAATCTTGTTTGGGTAATACCACAGGCCTATGCATCACATTCTCAGCTGCATTTCAGGGAAACCACTCTTGCTGTAGAATCCCTTTTAAAAAAGGCGAAACAAATTTGAAATGAAAGAAATAGAAAATGAAGAAATGAAAAAAAAAATCTAGCAGCGCGCAATCGGCAATGCTTGTAAAGGTATTGGTGATCCATCTTAAAAAGTTATGCGTCTTAGCATGCAATGGCAAGTACAGCAACACATATTCAATAGTAAGAATTGGGGTTTCTAGGAGGAATGACCTCGTGAATCAGGAAATACATTGTTGCGGTAGTATGCTATTCTTTCTCTTTACTTGACAATGATAATTTTATCAACGTACTTTTGCAAATGGATCATTATAAATGCCCGACCATATCATATACGAACGCAACATTGGAGGGTGTTTCTATATCGGCATTGGGTACTTCGGTACTCTTTAAAGTGGTATGCATCTTCGCCACATCAGAACAACTTTGGTCCTACAAACACATTGTCGGGTTGCGCCCCAAATGTTAAAGGGCAAAAGTACACCATCGCTGACAATGGGTCATATAGCTAATTGTTGGATGACCAAAATGAGTCCACTTACCCAGACCTAATAACCGTTTTTATCTCGTTTGTCCAGTCACAAATGAGGGTAGGGCTAAGCATCCCCCTTCTCAAGAACAAGGGGAGGTCTAATTGTAATAACAAGAGAAGGAAGAACAAGGGGCTTCAGGACATGACAGCGACATGCACTTACATGAGGACTGTAGAACTGCATTCTATTCTGGATGACATTGGGTCAACTGTTAACTGACGAAGCATCTTAGCAAGAATGCAATGTACACTAAGCTCCTAGAATCTTCTGGTTGAGCAGCCGTTTTTTCTGATTAACTGACCCTTATCCTCCAGTCCTAGCTTCACTCACCCATTCAGATTTTCGTATTATTTTATATTGAATTTTAATTTAAGGAAAGGGGAGAATATCAGTCATGATTTTAGTAAACCCTAAGAATGTAGCTGCACATACAAACGTAGTCAATGTACTAGAATCATTAAATCATCTGATTTATAGCAAAGCTTAAGATAAACAATACCATTATATCAATATAGAACAAAATATAGGGCACAAAATGTCAACAGATTATAAATAATAATAATAATAATAATCATAATAATAATCATTTTTATTTCGATTGCAATAAGTAACATATAAAAACATGCATCTTATTGAATTGTTACATGAGTAAAACATTATATCATAATATAATTTCGTAATTTTAAAACATTAAAAACATTATGCTGACTAGAGTAGAATACTGATACGCAAACAAATACTGATAGTCACTGGAAATTATATAGGCAATAAGGAATAAACGTGTTTTTGAACCGGTTTGTTTTGCATATTGGTTTTTCGAATTTGGTTGTTTTCCGAAGGCCGTACTTTGATTGTCGCGGTTTTGGTAACAGATATGACAACACACTGTCTTTGGTTTGAATATTTCTAAAAAAGACTTTACAAATACTAATTCTACGTTGCTCTAAGGTGTCAATGTTTGCCATTTTTAATGCCTCGATGTAGTCGACTCCTGGGAAAATGATAAACAATGCCCTTTTTTGAATTGATTCCAGTTTTTCTTTGAGACAGTTTGGTAAAGACGTTGCAAACACAGGGGCGGCGTACTCGAGCTGCGATCGGATTATGGTCGTATAAAAATTAGATTTTAGTAAGATTTGAAACAAAAATAGAATCTCAAAAATCAAAAGTGTCAAACAAAATCGAATACTGACATGACTCGCAAATTTCTATGCGCCGTATTTACAATACTCGTCATAATGGGTTATTCAAGTGAGACTTTGATTGGATTACGAAACAAAAACAATAATCTGTGTCAAAATATAGCTAAAACTGTGACAGATCTCGGTATTCATAAACACCCCGCGAGTTTTACGCATAGAGGGTATCGAAAAAGTAAACTATCTGGGTCGGAACAGGGCATAGAAAACAAAATTCCTGTCATAATAAATTGTTCAAAAAAAGGAAAACCAATTTCAAAGGGATCTGGAAAAGACTTTGCAAATTTGACAAAAATAAACATTGTTTCCAAAAATAATTACCAGTTTCCCAAAATCTATTTTGCCAATGTCAGATCCATGAACAACAAAAAAGACGAGCTAGAACTTGAAATAAAGCTAAGCAACGCCGACGTTGCAATTATCACTGAAACATGGCTAAACGATACTCATGATTCGAACCTTTTCAACATCGACGGATATCATTTTATTAGAAAGGATAGAACTGAAAAGAGAGGAGGAGGCGTCGCGGTCTATATTCGTTCTGAATTACCATACAAACAATGGATAGACCTCGAAAACGACGTTTTCGAAACTATATGGCTGACCATCAGACCGCATAGGCTACCAAGGGATATAACCCACATCGCCATAGCCTGCGTCTACCACCCACCCCAGGATAGCCATAAAGAATTGAAATACCATCTATGCCAAGGTTTCGACTCTATACTCACAAAACACCCTGGCGCTGGAATAGCAGCGATTGGCGATTTCAACCGATTTCCCGACGCTTGTATGACGGCAAGTTACGGATTAAAACAAATAATTCAGCATTTTGCAAGATGATTCTAACAAATATTTTGTTCCAAAGAACCCTTCCAAATGACTACAATACTCAACATCACCATCGGCAACTCAACAAGGGGCAGTCGCGCAAAGGCAAATTATTGTCGCAGAAGCTAATCTGCAACAGAGCTTTTTATGAGCTTTTCACAGGCCACTCTGTCCCATCTCATTGAACGCCCTTTTACTCAACATATCCGCTCCGGGTTTCATGCAGATACATGTATTACAGGAAATGTTATTTTAGTAGAAATATATGAATATTATAACAAAGATCCTATATAATATATGATGGCATCCACTGTTCAAAACAGAAGCATACATTTATATGGCCCATCTTGATCACCCTTTACCAAAACTTTCCGCTGTTTTTTTTTTCAAGAATCTATTCGAGGAAAGTGCATAGATTATTAAAACGTACTGATAAGGATACATAATTATAAACACTGTTCAGAAGAAACAATTATTTATTTATTATTAGAGTTCAAAACTGCAAACGATGAAGTAGAAAATAAAGATATGAAAATTGATGACAAAGATTCAGCGAAACCTCTCAGATGGGTAAACTGTTATAAATCAAATGCCAAGAAAACACCGCTAAACGAGCCACTAAGGACAAGGTATGGACTAAAAATGCATATATACTTGGTTCATACACATAAATAACACTTTCTTTGTCGAGGTTCGGGATCTGGTTATTACGATCAAACCAAGTTTCAGAAGGCATATCAACATAGGAAATATGATCATTATTATATATCATAATTATTCTACATTATTATTTTATAGTGCTTTATAAATGAGACACTTTACACAGGTTAAATTAGTATACATGGTTATAATAAAATAAATGGCGAAATAGCTAGATAGTGTTTTTAGTTAATTTAATATTTGCCTTATAAGCAGTTTAAGTAATGTGTAGCTGTTAATTGCATTATATTTCATAACAAAACAATTCATGTTTAAGTATTAAGTACGAACTATGAGTCACATAAGAACGCAAAGTGAAGTAGAAACGGCTTATTAAAATCGAATTAAAAACAACGAAATTGCGCCAGCATGTTGCGTTGGTACTACCTAAATGAACATAAATTATAAAAGTAATTTTGTGATCAAATAAAATAACCACGACGTTGTTTCGGAAAGTTTCATGTTCATAGCCCTTCATCGAGTTAAGAAAAAAACCTTCAGGTTGTTTTATATCGCACGGCCACTAATTACGCTTTCGCTTGAAGCCAAGTTTCTTTAGATTAAACCTGACCTTAGTCAACGCAAATAAAACGTGAATGACGTAAGAACTGAAGCGGACAGTTACTTTTCTTCAAATGAGAATCAAGCAAGAGCACACGGTGAGTTAATCTGTGAATAAAAATCAAGATAATATGCTCATTTGTTTTAATGATAAATTCTGATGCTTTCTATATGAAATATGTCACAAAAATCATTGGTCTAAATGTATGCAACCAGATAACAATATAATTACAGTTCTTCATAATGTATGTTTATGTAATAAATAAAAACATTGAAAAGTGCAACTAAAAGTCTTCTAGTTGGAGACTTTTTTAATTTATCAAATTGAATAGATCCATTTCGAAAATGTACGTCTTTTCAGAAGAAAGATTCATGCGGTTCTCTTCTATTGGTCAGAAGAAAACTCTTTATGTAACGTAATCGAAAAAAAAACGCTGACACCGAATAATAACAACAAAGCATTAATTTCACAGTAATTCTAATTTGATTCGGTGCAAGCCATGATGCCACGGCCCTTGTCTATTATATATGTGACTCAAGAAAATAATTGTTTCGTGTAGTTATTAAGTTTACTTTTAAAACATATTAACTGATATTTAAGCGTAAATGTAACTTTTAAACTTTCATTTGAAGCAACAAAACAAATGTGAAAACGACCATGCTGACAATGATGAAAATTAGTTTGACGTTTCGTTTTATTGTTTCAATTCTTGTTTTCAAAATATTTTGAATTTGAATGACATCAATATCACCAATTATCCTTAAAAGCTTGCACTTATGCTATGTATTTTTGATCAGACAAACATTTTAGTAAAATTTAATATAAATTAAATGTATCGACTGGAATGTTACATCAACAAAGAACGATGGAAAGAACGATAACAAACTACGAGGGGTCAAAATCAGTTTTATTCGACACCAATCGACTATATTGAAAGCCAAATATACAGTGACTCCATATTAATTACAAAAGGGGTGACACTTTTTCAATAACAACTAAAGCAACGACAATAATAGCAGCAATGCAACGAAAGTAATAAAACAGACGACAATGTTATATAATACAAACTACAAAATAAAACATTTTCTATACAATAATACAAAATAGAGAAAGTCTATATTCCTTGAAGTGACAACTGATTGGTGATTCGCTGACCTTAGTGCCTTAACTGGCTGATTTATCCTGACAACCCCTGTTCCCAACACAGGGCTGCTGCCAAAAGGGCGCCAAAACAACCAAAAAAAGGGCTTGTCCATTCAAATGTTTTAGTAAAAATACAGTATAACATTTGTTTTAGTGTGTTATGTTAAGGCCTTATAAGATCCGTTGCAGTTACACACATGTACGCGAATTCATGTCTTAGGGTAATAGCATATTAAATGCGTTCAGAATATCGTTTTTTGTCCATATAATATTTTTGTTAACATACCATAGTCATAACATATACAATATGCATATGGACATGTATACAAAATATACAGTGTAATATACATATATGAGCGATTATATATATGCTATCCCCAACCATCTAAAAATTATTGACTGTTCCAATTCCTCTCTATCCATAGAAGAAGCATGCTGCATCTCTATATTAAGCGATAAATTGATGTAACTTGTCAATAGAAATGTTCCGTCGACACTTAAAGATCGCAGCTGTTTGTAAATGGTTTCGACCTTGAGCTGAGTAAATGCATGTAGTTAATTTGTAATGTAAAAAAAAAACGTTTGGGGAAGGTTAAGTGGCTGCAGAACATGCATTAGGGATGTGTTATCCTCTTTCGCACAGGGTACAAATACGGTGCACCTCTCAGTACAAAATGAAATAATAACCATGTTAAATGAAGAATTGATAAGCAGGTATGATTTAGGAAGGGACATGACGGATCATACCCCCGTCCCGTCATGTTCTGCATATTCATTATATTTCGGCTGGTCGCCTTGTAAGCACTTAACATTTGTAAGAAAAGATTATATCTATCACACATTTGTGGAATGTTACATGACGTCGGTTATAGTACCAGATTTCGTCACGAATTGTACATATCGACTGAAAATAGTACTACACGTTTAAGTGATCCAACTCAGTGTTGCCAGGTCTTTTTCAAGAAAACCGCAAAGAAAATCGTCAAAAACCGCAGGAAAACCGCAACATTCAAAAATTGCTAATTTTATGTGTTATTTGACGATTTTGGTCAAAAGAGACCAATTTTTAGTGATGTGAAAAATCAAAGTTAAAACCGGTTTTTCTCAGAATGGCCAAAAAATAGGGGTCGTCATTTTTCAAATTCAGCTTAAATCACAAAATATGCACAATAAAGGCAATTTTTGCTTAATAGTCTGGGTTTCAAATAGGGCTGTGTCGGGTATCTCGGGTAGTCGGGTACCCGACAATCGCTTCGGGTACCCGAACTCAAATTTCGGTACGGGTACCCGAAATGTTGCATTATGGGAAAATGGAAATCTAATGTTTTTATCATCAAATTGATATCTTTAGAGCAGATTAAAATAAGTCTTTAAAAATAAGTTTTCAGCGAGATCTAGTCAGTTAAATACTTGGTAAGTACAAGTAGATTAGTGAAACTGATTAAATCCTCCGCTATTTCAATAACAGTTGATAATTTAAATACAAAGGAAATTAAATTGATAGATCACGTACGGAATCCATCGAGGGATACCTAAAATATATGTGGTTTCTCCAAATCTAAAAACCAAAAATATAATCCATTTCAGGGTGAGTCGAGATTTTCGTTCGAACACAATCAAGTATCACTCTTAAGATTGAAAGTCAACATTTTTCGAAAAAAATCACCAAAATTCCAATTTCCAAAAAATCAAAAGCACAGCTTCGATATTTGTCATTTCTTTGTGCAAGAGGAAGACAAAGTCATTTGATGTTTGGCTGATATCTATTCCGTACAAACCCAACCGAAACTCCGAAAGTCAACATTTTTTTTCGAAAAATCACCTATATTCTGTTTTTGAGATAATCCAAAAGTAACAAACCAATTGATGCACTACTCGAATATATGTTCTTTTGCATGCCAAAGGAGAAAAGAGTGAACGGATAACCGAGATCTCGTCTGTTTAAACCAAATATAAAATAAAGTCCGAAAATCATCATGTTTTGGAATTTGCCAAAATTATATATATAATATATTATATATATTATTTAATCAAATATTTAGTCCTCCACTTCACGCGAACGCGGCGCAGGAGGACTAATAAACATAATTTATCTGTTTATCTGTCATTAAATGATAAAATTACAGCTTATCCTGTAGAGTAAACGTAAATGAGACCCTTAGGGAATCATGGTCTAGAAACTTCGGGTCGGGTATCGGGTCGGGTATTCACTTCGGGTGTTCGGGTAGTAAAATACCCGACCCGACACAGCCCTAGTTTCAAAGATAATTTTGAACAAAAATGGTCAAATCATGACCATTTTTGCATAAAAATAGGAAAAATTTCGTAATGAAAAATCCGCAATCAAAATTATCAAAAACCGCAGGAAAAACCGCAACCCACAGGACGCCGAAAAAAACCGCAGAGGCCTTCGAAAAACCGCAGGGTTTTGCGGTTTTCCCGCAGGGTGGGCAACACTGATCCAACTAGAATGAGGGCACAAGACACGGTTTTGGAACCCCAAGGAAGAACCCGCCCCGACACAAACACAGGAAATGCACTCGGAATCCGGCTTAATGGCTGAGGGCTTAGGGCGCAGTTGCTTTAAGACTATCAAGTACACCAAATGAAACACCTTAAAGTTAATTGATCTAGGTTTTTAACTCAATGACAATGGAGAATTTCGATTTTTCAAAAATATATTGCATTTGCTCAGATATTAGTATCATAGCACAAGCTGAGAAACCATCAACCAATTGTTAAACTAAAACGATTGTAATACTTTACATGCTTTTCTTTTTTTATTATCGGAAAAACTTTTGACATCCGTTGGCCGCTTCATTCTAAAATGAATAGCATGTAGTCACATCAGTCGTTGGGTGTTCCGTTTTTTAACCGAAGCTTCACAGTAAAACCGCATTCATTTGAATCCAAAGACAGTGTGTGCATCTTCGATTCATCTTGTAATCCAGTTTGTCAACTTGTTTTAACCTCATTTGTAAGCCCATTGATGAATTCCGCGACACAGATGCAACTATCAGTCATGGAAAGACTGGCCTAAAATAGTTGATAAAGTTAGAAAATAGTATGTTATTTGATATTCCTTCTATCACTCAAACATGAAAATACCTTAAACGGAAATACGCTTGATGGCGAGACCAGAACAACTGGAACACATAGCCACCTAAACCTATTTTACACACGTTTTCTGACTTACTTAGACTTTACTCAGTTTACTTAGTTTACAGTCCATTATCACAAATAATGGATCATAAATGTTAATGAATTGAAAACTAACGGTTTGTTGTAGACAAACTGCATGTCTTTTAATACAAATAGGAGGCCGACTGTATCAAAATAATTTTTGATGACGGATTATTTCTTTCAAACTAAAGATATTATTTAAATTTGGCAATGCAAACATTGTAATTAGCAGATGATCCTCAACTGTTAGCTTATGAAACCTCAATTTATCAAAGAAACCTTGCATCCTATAAGCTCTCAAATCACACAAAAATCAGCTTGCAAATCATAGTGATATTTCCTGACCGTAACTCAGAACTACATGTACATAATTATAAAATCGTTCATACGTCCGTCATAATAAATCCTATGCAAAACAGAGGTGCAACATTTTGCTCTCTCTCCCCTCAAACTCTCTCTCTCTCTCTCTCTCTTCCTATCACTATTTCTCTCTTTTTCCATCTCTTTCTCTCTTCCCCCTCTCGTTCTCTGTACTTTCTCCTTCACTATCGCTCCATATATCTCCCTCCCCCGCTTTCTATCTCTCCTCTCTCTCATAATATCTCTCTCTCTCTCTCTCTCTTGACATGAATATGATGTTATGCGACATTCAATTTTACACACCTGGAAACGGGTGTAGCACTCTATCTCTCTATCTCTTCTTCTCCCTCCCTCCATCTCTCTCTCTCCATCTCTCTCTCTCTCCCTCTCTTCCACTTTCTAGTACTCTCCAATCTCCTTCTCTCTCTCTCTCTCGCTCTTTATCTATCGATCTCTATATCTATCATCTATCTCAGAAACACAATGTTTTATGCGACATTCAATCTGCTACACCATGGTTACCGGATGTAGCGCGTTGCTACTTGAGATGCGAAGTGCGTTCGTCACCAGGGGACTAATATCCGTTTTAGTGCGACCTGCGACGGAAGCAGGTTCATGGCTAGGCACGACGCATGTCTTTTTTCAAAACTAAGGAGTAACGCTCAGAGTCGTTTTACTAGCAATAGCACCTACATGAGTTAGATATTTGATGTTAAGGTCTGGCCTCAGGGGCAAAATATCCTTATATAAACAAATAAATTTGGGTAAATTCGAAATTTAGATTATCGACTTGTTTTTTTTATCTAGATAACATTACTTAAATGACACATATAACGCTACAATGTCTCTTCAACAAAAGTCAACAAGAATTCTTTTGCAGGGGAAGATCGACATAAACATTAAAATTATGTTGTTACTTTATCAGTTGAAACAAACTAAAACTTAGATTTTCATATTGAAATTTTCAACTAAGATCTTATTTACAAATCTTTCCAGGTTTTTTATTATTCATATAAACAAGGAATATTATCTTGCATCTGAACTGACGCCAAATGCTCATTATAAAAAAAAGACATATATTTATCTATGAATATATAAGTATCCATATTCTTTAAAAAAATGGTGCTAAATGAAGCGACTTAATCCGATGAGGGATCTTTTTTATGACTTGACGACTACAAAAAACGAGTTCTTGTTTCCATTAAAATAAGATTGTATTAAAGTAGGACTCATTTTTGGAGAAAAAATATCCACTCTAAATTCTTAAAGGAAAGCGAATCGCAAAAAAATATTTATGGTTTCCTCAATCTTTATCTCATATACTGTATGCAACACATAAATGCCTTCAAAAACTACAAATTAACAACAAGCTACTTTAAGTTGAATGACAAAATAATACCATGAATATAAATAGATATCTGGATAGAAAATAACTAATTGCTCAGTTTCCCCTTTGTAAATCGTTTGACGTAATATTGGTCGTTGATTTATGCAATTCGATCATCACTTGTCCCTAAAGAAATAAACATATGTTACGCAATAAATAAAATGACAATAAAATAAGAAATTGCCTCTATAATGATCTCAAATATCCTAGACAGCCGGATCTAACGTCACATAGTGGTTAGTAACCGTATACAATTTCACAAGGATGAAACACAATCTAAAGTATCAGTTTCCTTACTTTCTTTAGGGCACTTACTCAATGTACCTCAATAAAATATGATATACTTTTTTAGTGTCTGAAGCAAGTTCCTAGAATTTAAATACGTTTCTAAACAGATTAATCTATTCAATTTTCAAATATATGTTTTGGTTGATAATGCAGTAAAATAGTGATATCATGGTTATGTGCACGAGAAGCCTTTTACACACTCTAAGTCACATTTAGGATAACATTGCTTGGCATGCTATGATTAACTCGGTGTGAGTGCATTTTGCCCAGACATAGCATCAATCCACTTCGGTAACAGACACATTTTTATCAACCACTATACCCACCACCCCTATCGCCATCTCAACCTAGCCCAAACTCCACTCCACCCAATCCCGTATCCCAAGCAGGACTCCGTAAAATACGACATGACGTCGAACATCGTAGAATAGACATTGTCATTCGGTCCTATACGAACGTTTTCTGCGAGTCCTTTCTTGTCAAAGATTTGAAGAGCTCAGTTCAAACTTTGCGACGTGGTTTAACGTTCATTTTTCCGACGTCAAAGGGCAATATGGAACCGCTTATATGCCACGTCGTGCACGCGTGTCGACGCCTAAAAACGTAGTACGGACGTCTTTTGTCAAGTACTGGGACTTTGTCTCCATCACATATTCTCGGTTCGCGCCGCCGAAATGTATTAGAATCATTCACCTTTGCAAATTAATAACTTGAACTGATATCAGTTTTGTCATTGAGTAGGGTTCCTAGATATTCTGATTGAATATGGTGTTTCGGTGAATTAGGATAACTGTGTTGCTTAGAGAATTGTTTGAATTTATTGTAAAATTCAATTTGAGCTGTAAAAGGGTGATTTATGAATATGAAATTTGCTTTCGATCGGAAAGTCCATCTCGGAAGATATTCAGTTCAATCTTACGCAATGTAAGAATATGAATAAATAATAATTTACTGAATATCATCACAGATGCGTACATATGTAGCAAGTACATTTGCAATTGCAAATAAAAATAATTACGTAACATCTGCTTTGTAATTTACACGATATATTACTCTAAGATTAAACACTTCGCTACAAACGTTTATTAGAAACAATGACAACATTGTATTCTATGAGCCCCTCAAAATGTACCAACCAACAAGACTCAAGCCGGGCACAGATATTCTACATAAGGGTGAGTATTATACAGAAAAATGCATTGGCGCCTCCGGTCGGTTCTATATTTTTTATTAGCGCTCCCAAGATCAACCTATTCTGGATCCACCCCGGGAAACAAAGTGTATTTTATTTTAGGCAACTTGGCTTCTGCAAAGGTATTCGTTCCCGAGATGCTTGATAGAGATGCAGTTGACATCAGGTTGACCTTGTCTACTTATAACGACATTACAACGGTTGACAACAAGGTGCTTTACTTTATTAGATTGCATCCTGCAAAGGAGCCTACAAAATACCTCCATAGGGCCTAGATATATGGGAAGCTTTTTTCTGAGTTTAAGTCAAATAAACCATGTATTTATCAGTGTATTCCCGATATGGACAGAGCCTTTCTTTATTAGATTGCGTTCTACAAAGAAGGGCCCTACAAAATACCTCCATAGGGCCTAGCCATATGGGAAGCCTTTTCAAGTTGTTTTTCCTAAATAAACCAAGTATTTATCAATGTATTCCTAATGTGGATAGGCCCTTTATTTATTAGATTGCGTTCTGCAAAGACGGGGTCCAACAAAATACCTTTAGTCACAACAAACCTACTATCGACAAAAAACACGTAATTTCTTCCTGTGACACTGAGCTAATGTCATAATGAAATTTAAGACGGTTGAGACAGCTTTGAAAAGTTGCTGCAGTATTTTGGGTTCCTGAGACTGTGTTTCAAGCCCCCTCACACTCCCCCATGTGAATGCATTGGAACGTATTGGATATCCGCAGAATAAATTGGTGGCATTGACAGTCAGGGACACATTCTGAGGCAGTATTGATGATGAACTTTTTATGGGTTTTAATTTGAAATTATTTAGGGCAAGTCTATTTGGAATTAAAACCACTATGTGGCATAAGCAGTGAAATAAACTGCCAAGGAAAGCTTAAAATATCGGTAAAATTATGTTTCGCCTTAGTAATGAAGTTTTAGAATAGGTATAGATAGGATGGACGGGTTCGCATAAAATATAATTCTATGGTATCACCGTAGTGAAATTAATACAAATTGAATCCTTTCACAAAACAACACATCTTACTAATAACGCATTTTCTTTGTAACCTTCTTTTATGATTATCAAGGTGTAATCGAGATTAATATTCTCATTAATAGCGCTTTAGTTTTGTCGTGCGTGCAGAATGAGATTCGCAGGAAGGATGTTCCGATAAAGCAACCTCGGACGGGTATCGGGTTCTTGTCTCTTATTAAGATGCATCCGCCTTTAACATTGTCGTTTCAACTGCGGATTTAATAGTTTAAAGTTTAAATGCAGAGTCAAGATAACAATTAAAATGTACTTCTTTAGTAGATTTTGATTTTTTGCAAAAACAACTACATATTTTTGGTCTATGTTATAGCGAATTTCTATCGGGGTTTCACACAGAATTGTTCTTTTGATTGATATACAAGTTCTATTTTGTCATATGACATCGATCATGATTCATGTGACGTTTGAGTAAGGGCCCAGCCACACGGGAAGCTTCTTCCAGCTGTTTTACACTATCAAACCGTGATGCAAAATGTATATATTACGGGAACTGACAAAAGGCGTCAAACTTTTTTTAAAAAACACAATGGCCTCATAAAGAATAGAAGTCTACATCGAAACCCATGGTCTGTTATAATAAAAACTGGAAGAAGCGTTGCGTGTGGCCAGGTCCTAAGTACCTTTATGGATGGAGTCCTTCAATTGGATCCATTGAAGATCATACAAAACCATCGAATCTGACCGACAATTTTCCATCTGGCATGTTACAAAGAAAGTAACGGTCTGCGAGTTGTTCCGTCCAAAAATCATGCATAGACTTCCCAGGCCAACCCAAAACCTGAAAACCTAGGGTAGGCCCCGAAAACGCACTGGAAATGAATTTGCGACGGAGCGCAGATAAATTGCATCGCAGACAGGGTGAAAGGTCCTACAATGTAGCACATGAATTTTTCATTTATGTGTCCCGCTAGGGCGTTTAAAACGCTTTTAGTGGATTTGGTCCAATAATGATTCGGCAGAATGGTTATTTTAAAAGGAGAGTCATTAACAAAAATGCAAAATCCCAAAATATTTGATTGTTTCTTTTTTATCTAGTATGACCTATTTCTGATGCATCGAAGAATTATTGCATATTAAGGAATTATGAATATCCATAGACATAGACACTTTAAAAACAGCTGTCTTGTCGAGGGTTCCGACGAAAATGTTGACTCTCTGTATAGCCTACAGTGACCTATATCTGTGTCACAGCCCAACATATTGCATTCCTGAATATTTTTTACCCCGGAGTATTCTGGAACCAGCTATACCTTTGTACATCGAAGTTCACAGCAACCGGTCAAAAACGTGTCTCCGAACAGGTTTAGATGCAACATTTTTCGCAGTCCCTATTTTGAGAAGGTAACAGCAACTATAACATTTTCTAGTGTCTCAGTACGAATGAAGAGACAATATCATATAGATCAACCAGCAGCTTATAAGTTTCTTGAAATCAAGTCTCATGATAAAACGCATTTCCTAAATCATTGCAAAAATGGTTTAGCAAAAGAGCCCTCGGTCTCATTGATACTTACGATTACACGATTCTAGATTTCCCAATGGAGCAACATTGAAAGGGGCTCAGGCTCTATGATGCTGTTAAAAAACAGGGGGCGGATCCAGAACATTTCGAACCGAGGGTACCAATATGAAACCGAACAGGGGCGCCAATATATATTTAGTGTATAATATAAAAGTGTGAGGGGTGCATCACGTTTTTCGTATGTGGATCCATTCCTACCTGATCTACAAATCTGAAACTTTATGCTTTATATAGTCATTATAATAATGAACTCCTGTCTCATGATTACAAATATATAACTAGTTCCAATGCATGTATCCCATCTTTTATCGAATCATATGGCAACACAAATAATATCAAATAATAAGATCAAGTTAATTTCCACAGGTTTATTTATTAACCATATTGTATGATGACAACTACAGTCATAAATGAGACAGTAACCACAGCTTTTGAGACATCACACTAAGTACGGGCTCTTAATAGACACGAAATGGTAGTTTGGTAAATAAGGCCCAACTTCTGACAATTCCGAAGTCACCTTTAGTATCCCAATAGTAAGAAGAGCACCTCATGAGCTGTACCTACAAATTATGACAAGCTTTTGAATATTGATATTATTTTTTCTAGAACAGCTTTCGATTATTTTTTGTAATTGATTATCATTCCTTGGCAATACTTGCAAAGAAGGAACAACTCAGCTGGCTTGGAAAATTGACAATGTTCAAAAAGGTATAGTTTGGTTTTGTTCACACAAATAAGATGTTATTGCGATTTTACAACCTTTTTTGAAAATATATCGTGGGCTACCCTTAATAGTAATATTGCAAAAGGTCTGGCAGGTCGTGATTTTCGGAGTTGGCGACTGAGATTGAATTGCTTCCTGCTAGCAATGGGTTGGAGTAACAGGCCTTAGAGGCTTAGTCTATCTTTATATTAGCTCGTAATGTAATAATGCTGTTTAGCACGGTGACCGAGGTGTGTGCATTAAAAGAGAAGGGGCGACCCCCTTGATCCGTTAACATTGTGAGAATAGATGTTGTGGTATTGGTCAGGTATATTCTGGAGGTGCTGGTCAAACCACCAAGAAAATTAATCTTTGGACACCTTTTACTAACCGTCTCCAAAATAAAAGGGCTAATTTATTATTTTTATGACGTTATACACGATGCAATTCATGTAAAACCTGTTTGAAAATATGAATCAAAGTACCATGACCTTATCAATAAACATACTTGATCCAACTCATTTCTTTGACATGTAACTATATGCGTTCGGGTTAATTTTGAGAGGATAGGGTTTCCACAGTTTGGTCCACATTGGATTCATTTACTATCCTTAATCGAGATTCCACAGACGCACACCTAAAGACGCGAGAACGAAAGTGAAAACGAGAGCCAGTGTGAAAGTTATTGAATTTTTAGAGTTTAGTATCAAACCTTCTTACATATATTGAAACTCTCCCTATATAATTTAGTTGCTTTCATAGAATTCATTCATGGAGCTTATTTTACTATTTACATAACCATATTATGCTGTTCAAGTGTTCCCCGTCTACACAAAACCTCATCCTGAGCTCATGGTGACCTAGAAATAAAACATATGAGGTCAGCATGAGGTCATGATGAGGTTTTTTGTTAACTGGGTTATATGTAAGTTAATATAAATTATGTATATTCTCTTGCTCTAAAAATATTGAATATAATAACGATCACTCGAATAATGACTTATTCTTCAAACGTGCGCTAGCCAGACGATGAAAACCAGGATTAAAAAATTCAATATTCTTTAAGATTCAACCTGTAGATCAGAAAGTAAAACTTAAGCACCATGCAGGATGCCTGGTTATAGTTAAAGACCTTCAGGCTATTAAACATAATTACTTTCGCAGTTTTTGCTTAATGACGTCTTGCGTCAAACTGTTCAGATTCTATAATAGGAATTATTTAAAATTCATCTATAAAGCCGCAAATAAACGACATAAAGCAACTTTACTGCATGATTTAGTTTGAAAATACTCAATTAGGTATTACGCTGTCACGCAAAGAAAATGTAAAACAGCTAAAAATAAAGAGACAAATCCTCTTATGTAGATAGCAAAATCAGTAAGGGATAATCATCATAATGACCTAATAAGAATGAAACAATTGTAAAGAACAATTAAACTACAAACAATAAAACATGAGCAAGTCACGAAAAGCGTATTTGTGAGGAATTGCAAAGCAGCAAAGCTTTCCAACAAGCCGACACATTATTGAGTTTGGTGATAGAAATATATTTTTGTACACTCCATCGTGGAGGATGAAGGTCCGAAGCTCATACAGTTATGTGTTTCCATTTATTAGTTACATTGTCCACGAAAGCTCTTTACGATAACATTTTAATATTTGTCGAACTAAAGAGGGAGTTTATTGGAAGCCCTTGAAACAATCAATCTTTGATAGAACATATTATATTTGAGTGACCAGCCGACGCAAATCTTTATCAGCGCTTGTGATACGCCGGCAGCACTATTATATTAACCCATCCCTTCCCCTTCTACATCTGAACCCGCTTCAGCTCCAACCACGACCCAATGTCCTATGGTTTTTCAAATATAACTTTTCAAAAAAAAGGCATCATGACAAAGGTTAAACGCTCTATATTCTTAAACACAGATAGCTGGCATTTTATAACACCCGCTGGGATGAAATCACAGTTTTTTTATCAAGGGGGATTTGACGCAGATTCCGCTGTCCAAAAAAAAACGAGACAAATACATCTCGTTAATATCGAGCCCCCGTTGAGACACATCTCAAGAAGATAATTGTCTGGACTCTGAAACAAACTCGACAAAACAGTCTTATGTCGTCCTATACCGAGGATATGAATTTTGAAAATATAAATATAATTGTTTTTCTTGGTCAGTGACGTTGGTTCATATATGTGAGAAAAATAAGTATCATGTAGCTTCTTATATGATTTACAAGATCCATTATGATTTCTCGGAAAAGAGGAGGCTAAGAAATCTGTAATTTTGCATATAAAACTTATGATGAACATGAAAACTTAAAATGTGTTGACTTTTCAAATTAATGAGGGTAAAGTGAACGCATTTGGCAATCGTTTTTTTTTTATTCATCGTCATCGTTCATTGGGCATGTGACCCAGACAAAACTCGGGCAACACGGTCGTTTACAGAGTTTGTACGTAAATGCATGGAACCCGCCACCCGCCACCACAACCTTTGGTTTCATGGGCCCTGTACCTGGCACTTTGCCGTCCCTATGGCTCTTTCCTTTTTCAAAACAGCACAAATCCACGCAGTCAAGTTCTGCCAGTATGGAATTCAGTATGCACAGTGGCCTTCATGAAAAAAACGTCATTCTATGTTATAACCCACTTTTAACCATTGGCTTGATAAGCCCATGCTCCACATATCACCACATATCACGACTCCATGGGCCCTGTACCTGGCACTTTGCCGTCCCAACAGATCCTCGCAGAATCGAGCCCTCAAAACACCCAATATTCACTTGGTACAGTTATAAAAGTACCCATTCCATCAACTTTAAGCCCAGTCATAGGAAAGCTACATATCACGGGTTTCATGGGCCCTGTACCTGGCACCTTGCCGTCCCCTGCCCGTCCCTAGACACGTGGTTTGCATGTCGATGATGACAACTTATGTGATGTTGCCATGCATCAGATGACAACAACACTTAAATGTGTGACGTCATCACCAGAAAAGTGTGGTGACATGTCAGAAATAATGGAAACGAGAAATTGCAGCTATGGAATGAGAATTGAGGATTTTGTGTAAAAATGTGGAGTGCTTATGTATTTTTATTTCCTGTTCAGCAAATATGATCCATTTTAAAGCACATGGCTTTATGTGAAGACCAGTAAAAATAACGTTAGATGTTGTTATCTTCAAACAATATATTTGTATTTCAAATTGTTGATTGTGAATATCAATACAGCTTTGTCAAAACAAGTCAAGAAATATCAATCACACCACCTATAAACGCTTTTAAAAAAATCTTTAATATGTCTAGATAACGTCTTCCTCTTCTAAATCTAAAAAAGCAAAAACGGATTCATCGGCGATTGAAGACCTTTGAGTTTGCTCATGGGAATTAGTTTACTTGAGATCCTTTTAGTTGTTGGTGAATTAATCGGATTGAGAAGGTACAGTGATTGGCAACCCTTGCAACCAGAGTTGGCTGCAAAAAGGGGAAATCTGTTTGCGAAACTAAGACTGGGTATTTTGTTTTTAAATAAAACTAGGGCATCGGTGAAGCGTGATACCGATGCTAAAAGGATGTGTTTGCGAACTAAAACTGGCTGTTTGTTTTAAATAAAACTAGTATATCAGTGAAGCGCGATGCCATGAGATCGGTGAATATGATACAAATTGACAGTTTTAGTGGCATAGCTATGCTTGAACAATCATTTAATATGATTCACATGGGACTGGACACGCTCCCGTTCCCCTTCAGCCATTAATACAGTTTTATTAGAACATAAAGGCACAATCGATAGTAAAGATCTCTCTAAAGTTGTCTCATTTTGTCAAATTCTCCGTTTTCCGTCTCGAATCTGTTCCCTTTTCTCCCTTTCACATTTTCCCTTTCTGACTCCGTTCAAAAAGGCTGATGTTTATCTGTCATGGGTGTTGCCACACGGGGGTCAAGGGGTTTGATCAATGACACAGTTTAACAGAAGGGACAATCTCTAATGAAGTCTGTCTAATTCCCCACGCCGCGACCCAAAGAGCAGGGTGATGAACACTAGGAGCATACCCCATCCCCATACACACCTCGATCGCCACCAAGGTCAAGCTCCCAGTCGTTAAATGTCGTTGAATAGGGGATTGGACACTTCGGCCCCTACCACTTCGGCCCCTACCACTTCGGCCCCTTCGGCCCCTTTTGGAATAGACACTTCGGCCCCTCGTCAAGACACTTCGGCCTCTCATGAAAAGACACTTCGGCCCCTAGCAAAAGACACTTCGGCCCCTAGCAAAAGACGCTTCGGCCCCTAATTTTTCAGTAGTAACAACTTCGGCCCCTTGGTAAAATGTTCTTCAAACTATCAAAATTGTTAATATTTCTTAAACAAATGCTAAAGAAAAATTCAAAAGCTGTGAAAACGAGTGCATACGATTATGAACTTGTGTTTTTTTTTCTGCCCATGAATGTATAATAATATAGCATATAAACATGTTATTTCCACAAAATATTTTGATTCATATCAAAAATTTCGTTTAAATCAAAGATAAGCTTTAGCAAATATTCAGACAATTTAAAAAATATATTTTCGTAAAATTAACCGAAAATTGTTGAAAAAATGTTGAAAGATTCATGTGTTCGTCTTAATATATCATGTCAAAGTTCATGTATTCTCATTTTGAAGGAAATGTGGGAAAAATATTTTACTCTTCGACTTTCAAATTGAATAAAAATGCATCTCAATATGGTCATTTGGGGCGTAAATTGCAGGTAATTAATTAAACTTACCACTTTACGATATAAAACTAGTTAAAATATTGTTATTTTATACATATGATACAAAGGGGCCGAAGTGGTAGGTGAAAAAATTCAGGGGCCGAAGTGTCTTTTGCTAGGGGCCGAAGTGTCTTTTGCTAGGGGCCGAAGTGTCTTTTTATGACGGGCCGAAGTGTCTTGACGAGGGGCCGAAGTGTCTTTTCCAAAAAGGGCCGAAGTGTCCAATCGGGGCCGAAGTGGTAGGGGCCGAAGTGTCCAAAATTCGTTGAATAGAAGTAGTGTTTAATAATACGGTTTGACACAAATACATCAAGTTAACCCCAATCTCCACCTCATACACACACACACACACACGCGCGCGCGCGCGCGCGCGCACGAACTAATTCGGATTCCATTCGGCAAGACGCCAAGAAACGTCGAAAAGATGTTCTCATTCAGACTCATATGAAAGTTTCTTGATCACGGACGTAGGAACAACATAGTTGCAACGACACGACGATGTCGGGACGTAAAGGGACAGCGACGTTATTCGGATGATTCTGGTTGACTGGATTTTAAATTATGCACATTTATCTTTTTACATTAAACAAAATAGGAAGTTTTTTTTTTAATTTTCAGGAATCCTATGATAACCTTAATTATACCAATTCTAATCTGTGTTCCTAACCATAGCTTAGCTTGAGATGACCCCTTGCAATTAGAATTGTATCTAGTTTAACACAAGGTGCTCAAATGTCGAGCTCACTACAGAACCTGTAAACTTATACCATGCATCATCAACCTTACGTCAACCCCAAGTAGAAGAAAAACTTTATAATTAATGTCTCCGTTTCACAAAACAACAATCACTAGGTTGGATCAGGTTACTTGCTTGATTTCTATTATATGACGACAAATATTATACTTTTATTTAGAAAATGGATGAGCACTAATAAAGTGTAAGTGTTATGTATCGATGGTTATGAGTAAGAGCAAAGATTGATCTTTTAATCGCGATTCATTATCTACCACATATATTTGATTTTTTTTAAATAGTGAATTAACCTTTCTTGACCAAACATATTAGAGTGAAGATACAATAATTTATTAAAACTATTTAATATAGAATATCGATTGCAGATCAAAATATATAGATTGGGCTCAGACCAGGGCCGGATCCAGATAATTTTTAGCAACCCACTCGGCAAGGGTCGTCCATAGTACGTCGAGAGGACGACCTACTTTGGGCCCGTATGAAATTTTTTCCGGACGTCCTTTTACGCACCGGCGTCATACGGGCCCAAAGTAGGGCTTCCGCTCAACGTCCGTGAACGTCTTGCCGAGTGGGAGAGAATATACAAGAGCAGAAAAGGGGATACCCATGTATTTGTTCGAAATGATATATAGGGACCGAACTAAATCATATGTAGATATGCGCCTCCTATAATGAACGTATAATAGATCAGATTTCCTACATTGTCACATATGCCCATCTGTACACGATACCATGATTGTCTCTTGGTTCCAGCCTGGTAAAAGTCACAATGTCCAGACTGTGGTATCACAGGTAATAGATTTAGAGTGTAACTAATGTATCTAAAAGTGTTAGTACCAATGAATAAATGGGTCTGAAAACCAACTGGATTTAGAAGATGTCGCAATATCTATAAATATCCGAAATCCAAACATGGTGATGAATATCATCAGGTATAAGATTATCGATTCATAGCCGTACTTCCCTGATATGGTTATGTATCGAAGACTTAAATATGAATGAATATCCTAAACACACGTTTTTGTATGCATACGAGAAAACTGCTTTTAAGTTCCCCTTAGCAATTTCACATAAAACCATTTATATACTTGTTTCTATTTAAATCAACATTTTCTATTTCCTAAAATTAGATATATTAATTATAAAACAAGCCTGTTCATTTGACGTATATCAAGCAATTTCAGTTGTTACGTTTTCCGTAGGCAAAACAAAGTAAAAAGAAGCAAAAACAAAAACAAGCAGGCTAAAACCGATGGGGCAAATTAATAATGTCTTTATTAAATCTCGCGCAGTTTAATTGCGCCCATATTTCGCTTCAACTGACATTAACTAAGGGTCGAATATGGCTACTTTAGTATTCAGATGAAACAGCGAAATCTATTAAGAAGTCTCCAGATAAAACTAAAACACATCAACAGATTACCCAAAATGCCCCTATATAGGCACTTTTATTGTGTCACACTGTTCAGTGTTTGCATCCATTAAGGATTTCGAGTAACTTTTTCGGCTTTATCGGAATTTGTTTCCTTTTTATCGCCATTATAATAAAACTGGCATATTTTCAACGTCATGTTAAATAAAGGTTCGGTAGGGAATATAGCTTTTGTATGATAGAAGCCGACACCCAATAAGCAAGACGTCGAGCAACGTCAATAAGGAATTTGAACCAATATGAACGTTTTCTGAGCGTCATTTTAAGTCGTGACGTTTAAAAAAACCTAGATGTGATATTGCAAGTACGTTGTTACTACATGTACGTCCGAAACGGAAACATACGTTCAAAGCTATTTTCTATAGCTATCACTCCATCATATCCTATTTACCTGACTCTCTTATCTTTTATAGACATTATGGTTGTACATCATTGATAATTGCATCAAAGGCTACATTGCAGTCATAGAACAAATATCAAAGTATCATCATACATGTATATGTGACCAAAGATCGGATGTTTCTTTGTATTCATTGGATGCAACCTGTATCTAACAATAGGATGACTCGAAATCCAATCAGTACATATATGTCATGTGCATGCGGAGTACATTTTTGTACATTATATGAAAGAACTCAACCATTTGTATATATAGATAAATCGTAGACTATACATTTATAGACTCTTTATTTTGCAAAATTCAAAGAACATCGAGCATAGGCGGTACGACTGAGGAATAAAGGGTTTGCATTGGAATCTTGAATAACATCATAAATAATAATGTTTAATGTCAAGCATGCATTACATGTTAAGGGTCTGCTCATGTCCCTTTTTGAGCAATTAAATAATGAGTAAATCTTGTTAAAGTAGGTAGATCATGAACCAGGTTTAAAATCAGAGCTTTGAATAGTGAGCATTTGAATAATAATTTAATGAGTTTTTTTTTAAGTAGGTAGATCGTGAACCAGGTTTTAAAGCAGAGCATTGAATAATGAGCATTTGAATTTGTCAAGTAGTCCAAATAAGACACCATATGGTACATAAATATCTTCCATTAATGACGCTATTTAAGAATGTAAAGCTAAAGGACAGAATCTAACAGAATTTGCAAATGTAAATATGACATATCCCACTCACTAATATAAAATATTTCTAATGGGGCTAAGGACAATTTAAGCCCAAACTTTTTTTTTCACTTTTTAAAGTATGACACATAGCGAAAATGGTTTCGCTAAATAGAGCTGTAATGATGGTATGTGTATGTACAAGGAACAGTCTTCCATGGGAGCAGATGGTTAACATGCTAGGTCGAGTAAAAATGCGCGCCCTAGTACTTAAAGCTATATTGAGGCAAACGGGCAAAAAACGAGTCGCGTCTAGTCTATCATAATTTGTACAAAGGTACCGTTTGAGTCATTTAATTTTAAGCCTTTATATATGCAATACTGTAATGCATATAGTTGATGTGGCTACCGCTAATAACTTTGCGCACTTAGGGAAATCTGAACATTTTCATTTGCATGGTACCAAGCAGGGTTCTGCCTATTCAGCCCCAACCACTTCCCACCAATTCGATTCCTTTTGGCTAGTGCAGATTTATGAATAAAGTGGAACCTCGTTAAACCGAACTCGGATATATCGAATTATTGCTTAAACCGAGCAAAGTGTGCGATCCGACTGTCTATATTTTCTTTAAATATCTTATCGGATAAAACAAAAATCGATTGAACCGAGCAGATGTCGTCGGTCCCGAGGCGTTCGGTTGAAAGAGGTTTACCTGTACTTAACAAAAACCCTCCAAGAGCATTGCTAGGATCAAAGGACTCAGTCAAATATAGATGCCCAGGTATTAAATGTACACAATTTTGATACAAATCTGCAGATTATTGCTTCCTTTATGGAAGTCAAAAGGTCTCGCTTGCGTATACGTTCCTTCACTCCCCCATCCCTCTCCAAATTACCCTCATCAGACACCCACCAATCTCAACCCGTCAACTCCATCAAGAATAACAACGATATATATAAAATAAAGTAAAGTAAGTAAAATGTATCATCTATGAATACGGCTTATACGCGGTGGACAAAAACAAACGCCTTTCTAAAACGAGACATACTCAAATTATGGTACCTACTCCATCGTCCGTGTTACTCCCCATTTGTATCAGTTATCGTGCTGATATTTTGGACTATTAGGACCTGGCCACATTCGAAGCTTATTAAATTAAACCCTGTTCAATGTATTCATAAACGCACATAAATACTCGTTGCGTTTTCGAAACCATCAAATAATAAATTGGAAGCCAGGGATCTATTAGGTAAAAACTCAAAACAGCTTCCGATGTGGCAAATCGCTAACGTGACTTTGCTCCTACTCGTGAAAAAGTATATTCGGTGGTATCCATTTTTTATCCAAATATGTCTTTAAAAAACAAACTCAAGTAAGCAACTTGAAGCGTCTCCATCCGGTGCTTATATTCGTGCAATTAATGGGTGTGGTGATTAATAGATATTTTTTACATGTTATAAAGACCGATGTGCCCATTAAAGGGTATGCATAAAATGAAATTTTATGGGCGTGAGGACCGTGTATGGGGGTATGTACAGATATGTTCGACGGACCGAATGAAATAAAACGAGGTTCTGCGTACAACTGAAGACATGCTTATATTGGATCATTGCACCCCTTAGGGTGACGGTGTGGTCGCGAAATATGAGAACACGTTAGAAATCAAATAAAAACAGCAACAAAAATTAGCAGCAGCGCTATAGCCACCGTGCTCAACCCCTTTCCCCAAATGTTATCCTCATTCTTACTGCAATACATATCATCATCATTATGAGAAAACATGCAAGAGTTATGAGTAATATGTAGGTGGATCACAAATAGCAATGGAAATACCTTTGCGAACACATCACTAATGTCTAATCACCTGGTCCCTATACAAGGAATGCCTAATTACCCTTCCTTTCCGTAATACTTGATCACAGTTAATGGCCGTTATATATCAAGAGCTGATGCCTGTGACATGGTTTTGTCCCTATAGCATGACCATGGTTCCATGGCACTGTTAGGAGCACCACGGCCACACTCAACGAAAACCACTCGCTAAGACGGAGATTAAAGTAGGCAAGACGATAACTTTTGGAGAGAGATTCTTAACGTATCTGGAACGGTATTTTCTAAAAAAACGTCACTCGCGAAAAAAATGATGGCCGGTTAAGGTTTGTAGGCAGACGTTCGATTACAATCAAATAAAGAAGTGTTGTTAACTGTCCTGATGCTATGTTGAAATGACGTATCTTTGCTAAAATGTAAAGTATTTTTGGTCTAAGCATTTTATTCAACGGGTTTCATATTGTTTTTTATTTTATTTCGAATATATTTTTCTGTTTCTAGGATTTGCCCTTCTTTACCCAACGGGTCATCGGGTGTCATTTATATCCCATAGTTACAGGGGTTACACGGTATGTGAACCTGTAGGTACTATGTCTCTTGTAATTCCAGGATGTATTTTATTAGGAAGATGCATGAACAAGTGAGAATGTATCTGTGATGCATGGGAGTACGTGACATTTGATGTTTAAGAAAAGGTGAAAAAACGTATATTCGTAGTGTGAGTAGAAAAGAATAAATATGAACCATAACTTTGCCATCAGCATGGTATTAAACCTAAGCAAAAACATACCAGGAATCTCCAGATGGAATAATGAATTCAATAATGCTTGATCACATTGACCATGTAGAGCCTATATTGCATAGAATCTATCTTAACAATGCATGAAGATTTTTGTTTATGAGTTGGGTTCACACAATTGGACAACCTTTGTGCCATGCAATAGTCTATGTCTCCAAAAAATTAAGGAAATTCGATAATCAAAAGCTCAACCGTTTCTCAGAAAACATGTTAAGTCATAATAATCTGAAAACAAAGGACACAGCACAAGTAACTAACGTAAATCACAGACTCTAACGTGACAAAAAGATATGTCGGTTTGTTCCACCGAGGAATATCGTTAGCGTCAAAATAGGCAAAAGGTTTGATTGAAATACCGACTATTCCCTGACCAATAAAACAAACGCCGATCTTACAGAGATAGCACCCTGATATTTGTTCTAAAAATCCCGGGCAATAAATAGCTGTCGCGTCTCTTTACTTTAAAAGCCTCGATGTAGACAACTGAATACAAACTATGCTTTTTAAACAGTCCCGATGGAAGAGATGTCACATTTGCAATTGGAAGCGAGCTTTGACTAGGATTTGATGGTTGATTATGAACTCTCAGACAAATATAGAATAGCTAACATGTATATCTTTATTCAACAATTCTTTTGCATGTACATGTATTAAATGCTATATAATCAATTTTGTTCAGGTCTGAGATAAAAACAGAATGTCAAAAAGCGCATCGGTTAAATAGTACTTTAGTCTATTAATATGAGGAGCAACTCATGAGGCGTTCCCCAAATAAGGTGTTTCCCCCATCAGATTCCAGCTGGCTTGGACACTTTGAGAAAATATTATCTAGCTTTAAGATTTGAGCCGTCATTTGAGGAACACCTTTTTGACAATTTCTTAATGTTCGTGATAATTAGTGAGAATAATTAATTGTTTCAAGGTTGATGAAACTATTATTTTCAAAATATGATGGGTAATTTTGTTATATTCAACATTTCAATTATCGCAAAAGGTGTTCCTTTTCTGTTCGAAGCTGGCTAGAAAGGGAAAAACTGCCCAGATGGCTTGGAGAAAGTAAACACCCTTTTGAGAATCATGAATGAAAATCGCCCCTTCCAGTGACAACCGTTAGCTAATCATAAATGTAACCGAAATCCATATGCAGATCTGTACGACCACAGACATCTGACCTTATGTTATGTACAATTTTGGCATAAGCGGGAAGGAGGGGTTAAAAACAATGAAGTAGGGCCATGTCGGAATCCCCACTCAATCACGTCGCTCCCGTCTACATCAGCCAAAACTAGCGCTCAGGGAATCGGCACTCGGGTTTTTTGGCCTTTTTTTGCCTATTCTTTTTGGGGTTTTTCATTTTTTGGAGAACCATGCAAAGGCCCGAATTGTGTTGGGAAATACTTCTTCCCTTCTTTTTGCATTTTTTTTTCATTATTTGTGTATTCGGTAACTATGCAAAAGCCTAGGCCCTTCTGCCCTTCCCTCTTACTGACATTGTGGACCATGCTCTTTTTCTGAATGTTATTGTTATTGTTAACTATTTTTGTTCATTTTGGGAACCATGCAAAAGTCCGAATTCTGAAATCCCCTTACCTTCCTTTTGATGTGGGCCGTGCTCTTTAATTTAGTTACGGCGGTTCGCACTTTATATGGAGAAAACTAAATCACACGTTTTGTATTTAAATTTAGACAAACCTTAATATTTTATTTCTTTTTCGGGAACCATGCAAAAATACCCGAATCGAATCCTGAAACCTATCTGTCCTTCCTTTTAAAGTAGGATGTGTTCTTTGAATAAGGCGCAAACTACTACTGAGGGTTAATAGTATTTAATATAACTAAATATTGAGAAACTGTATCTACACGTTTTGCATTTTTATTTAGGCAATCCTCCAGTTTGTATTTCCAGTTTGGGAACTCTTCAGAAGGCCAGCATCGAATGCTGAAACCCAGCCCTTTTACCTTGCTTTTAAACTGGGCTATGCTCTTTTATTAAAGCGGCCAACCACTAGGTTTTACTTGAATGTAGAGTGACTGTAATGACTTGGAGCGCTTAGGGTTTTATTACATAGATGGCCTGCGTAATCCTACCATTTTTCTTCGATTGCGGCTGGAGGTCGGTTTCATTATTTTTAAGGAGACACGATGGGGTCGGCTGAATTCAATGTGAGAAAGAAACTCGCGAAAAAAATGTAAAAGAGAGGATTTCGCGTATAAGATGTGATGCAAAGTGATACCTCTAGTTTTTAGGTCCGAAATGTTGCGTTAACCAATGTCATTGGCTAAATGTCGTGTCATTGGCAATGGTCAAGGTCAAATATAAATATATTATTCCCAAAAGAAAAATCATCATTATTGAGAAAATGTATACTTTTTATAGTATATTTGATCAAAATAACGTGTTTACAATGTTTGTTCTAAACTAGTCATTCAGGTAAAGAGAAAACGTTTTTTTTCTGTTGTACTTTAAAACACTTTTTTGCTCCAAAATCCGTTTTAGTTACATATTGAAAAGTGTTAAAGTTTTACTGGGATATTTGTGTATTGTTTTATATTCTACTAAAATACGTCTAGCACATGGTGACACTTTCTTTTTCCATTTTTTGTTACGGCCGATGATATTCAATTAACCTCAAAGAACATAATGGCAACATCATCTGACATAAGGTGACACAACCATGGAGAACTTATTCACAGGGCTTGTCTCAACGACGTTGCCATTTAAATGTATATGGTATCGGGACGTCAGTGTTTCATCATATGGACGTCGGAATAATATCGTCACACTTTCGAGGCGAAGTCGGACACGGTACAGCCCTGCCTAACATTACAACATAGCCCGATGCTGGATAACGTTAACTTCTCGTTATATTCGAATAACGTAAACGATTCAAACCTTACCAAAATTGAAAAATAGTCCATTTTCTTGTTCCTCAATGTCAACGTTGGGCGAGCGTCTAATACCAGGGCGCCATTTAGTAAATTAATTGTTAAGCCAACCGATTGTCATATACGGCCTCCGCAAGAATCTTAAGCAAGGCCACAGGCGCCGCCAAAAAGGCTAGGATTTTGTATACACATGCTTAATTTGGTTCATTTATCTTAAATCGAATATGTCCCTATTGTGATGGACAGTGATACACAAAGCAACTATTTCATATGTGTTTCCAAATAAATGACATTTAAATCGTAAATCCATGTTCTATATATTATTTTTTGCGCACATACAATCTTTGATATGGTTATACAAGAAATCTTGTTAGTTGTGAATTTTAGTTGTTACGCGCTAAATGCTAACTATAATCATTTTTTTCCAGCTCAGTTCATATAAAATATTTCGGCTCGAACCTTGGGCGCCTAGAAACATGAACAGCTTAAAACATCAAAATCAAATATTATGTTAGTATTAATAACAAACCTCATAGATGCACCCTTGTATTACCAAGCCAACTACAAGCGTTTATATGAGAATCGGTCTTATGCAAACGTTTAACCGACGTTAACCTTTGCTTACTTCCAGCCCAATCCCCAAGTCAGCTGGGAGACGCTAGTATTCTCTGACACTTTCACGCCCGCGTGTAGATAGCTACGTGCCCACCGATGTCAAAAGGAGGCGACGCGTCCGGACCATTTGAGTTGTTATGCACGTCACGTTGCTAGGCACAAAGCAGTGACGTCATAACATGTCTATTCCGTTTTAAGGAGACGGCTTCACTGTTGTGTTTATAACGGTTGATGCATATATGGCAAGGAATTATGAGTACAGAGAAGCCTTATTATAAGCAAGATGTAGGAATTTGTTTTATGACTTGTTTTAAATTTGCGGGTAATAAAATGTTGACAGCTTATATGAGCAACTTGGACTTTAGGTAAAACACAATCAAAATATATCTTCTATAAAAAATCACCTTATGTACAAAAAATGATTGAACATTACTTGAATTCACAACTTGCATATGTCGTATGTCTGTAGGGAAACACTACCAATTATCCTTAATCATAAATAAGTGATCTTTAGTAATAGGATTTCTTTGCCTGCAACAATCTACTAAATTCTTTTCTCGGTCATCATTAATAGTGCGGATGCGTGATGAGAATAACAGGAAAGCAAAAAAACTAGATTTGGCTGTGTTTTTTTTTATAAAAAAAGGACCATCACAAAAAATGCATCATAAAACTAAACCTTTTCACCATACATAACAGTTCTATCGTGTGCTATTTGATCATTTATCTCATGATCGTTAAGAATAATAAAACGCGAATTAATTTAAGCGGATTAATATAAATAGCAAATGGACGTTTATTTATAAAATCGTGTTTGATTAATTAATCACCCTTAAACAAAATTATGCCTAAAACAATAAGAGTTATTCACGCACATCATGGACATTTTTTTCGATTCTGCTTTAATATGTTTGCATTTTCTTAAATCGTTGGACATGGATAATCCATTTCTATTGTTAATCACGTTTCACAAACTGTCCATGTTATAATGACATAGCGGTTTTTTTCTCAATGCTCTTTTCGGAGCAGTGGAGTCCATGAATAACATGAGGGAGAAGATAAGTAAATGACGGATAACTTGAATCGATGAAAAGTCATAGCTTTCCTGGAAATCACAATACAACAAAAAATCCTTCATCCATTCTTATTTCTTTCTTCATTGGTGTTTTTCTTTCTTATGTCTTAGGACCTGACCACACGGGAAGCTTTTAGAGCTTTTCCCATCTAACACATCGTGTTCTTTCATGTATTTTGAAATGAAAAAAAAAACTAGCCTTGCTTTAGAATACGCAAGAATACTAGTTTTTCGTAAAGAATACATTGCCAAACACGTTTATGGTAAACGCTCAAAACCTTCCCATGTGACCAGCCTAAACTGGCACAACAAGAAGCGGGCAAAAGCCTGAGCGATAAGTGAAAGACGAATGTTACGTGGAGTTATTCGGGGTTGAACCCTGAAGAAACTGTGGGCGATAACATGTTATAAATGGCCAGCGGGATGTGATATCCATATTTTTATGTCTCTTCCTTGTCGTCTGCGTTAAGCCCCCCTTCTTTGTTGATGTTGCAGAGAAAAAAAAATGATGGTACACGAGTTACTTGCTGGTTAGGCAGAGTTATAAGGGTGAAGATGGACAAAAATAGAATGTGCAGTGAATAGAATAGATTTTACAAGTAACAAATCCTAAATGGTTCTTATGATGCGAGAAGGACTTTTTATATATAAAATAGAACAGCTCCAATACCACTGGATTTAGTATATTTCATTTGGAAATGTTCAGCGATGGCCGAAAATTCTGCTCGGGCCTGGCCGCATCAATATTGTCCGTATCGACATTTAAATGAGTATTTCTATGCATTTACACCTTTTATGCGACCGATCTTTAACGGTTGCAATGATCACATAACATTTTAACCGTTTCTATGAATATGAAAGGAAATTGAATTTGGTATGAATAAATATATGTAAATTTTGTATAAAAAACTAGAAGGTCAGTGACCTTGGATCCCCCGTGAACTTCAACAATTCGTGGATGCAGGATGGTCAGTTTTTACTATAATTAACTTTGGAAATAACGAACTATTTTGCGAGTAAACAAGATCATGTGATGAAAGAAAAACAGAGCAACATCTTGCATCATCACTCACTTCTTTCTGTCTAGGACTGACGAGACCAGTTGGAAAAACGAGGCCAGCGAAACAAATATATAATTTAACTTACATTGCAAATATGCTTATTTAAGCACGATTACTTTTGTAAGTCATTTCCAAATGCACCAGGCTCCCCAAATGGGTGTTAACACATCTCTATTAATTTCCTGATTTATATGCTGACATAAGCATGATTGCTTATAAATATGTTTATATAAGCATGATTGCTTATAAAATCACACGCAAAATGTTTTTGGAGGGCAGCTGACAAGACAAGTGAGGAAAGAATATAATTTCACTTATCTAAAAAATAATATGCTTATATAAGCATGTTTGCTTATATAAGCAATATATAAGTACATACCACCTTAAGTACATACCACCTTATATAAGTACATACCACGTACTTAAATGATAATATCTTATATTATCACCCACATTTCCTCATCTGAATATGAACTTTTTGCTACTTTTTATAAAGTGCTCCGAAATCGACAATTTTCAACCGATCGAGATGACACCATGACGAGGCACGACTTCAGGCCCTGGTTTATTTGTGTATTAAATTAAAAAACTCTGGCTGAATTCCTTCATACCAAACTCGCGCGCATAAAGTATTTATCATCGGGTGAAAATGTTTAAATCGACAATTTTCAAAGTGTTCCAGAATCGACCATTTTCAACCGATCCAGATAAAACCTTGACGAGGCACGAGTTCATACCTCGGTTAATACGGGAATAAAATTTGAAAGGTCTAGCTTAATTGCTTCATACCAAACTCGCGTGCACAAAGTGCTTGGCATCTGTGAATACGTTGAAAATCGACAATTTTAAAAGTGCTCCAGAATCGACAATTTTAAACCGATCGAGATAAAACCTTGACGAGGCACGACTTCAGACCTTGGTTTATACGTGTATAATTTGAAAGCTCTAGCTCAACTCCTTCATACCTAACTCGCGTGCACAAAGTACCCCACATCAAGCGGGACAGACAGACAGGCACACAGACGGACAGACAGACAGACGGACAGACAGACGGACAGACGGACAAGCTCAACCCTATATCCCCTCGTTTTCACGGGGGATAAATATAGATAATAGAACATCCTTGGTATACACTACTGAGGAGCATTCGAGAGGAAAATATTATTTATTTGATGATAGTTAATGATGTCTATTGTCAAACTAAAACATAATAAACATACATATATATATTTATTGCCTTATAAACATTTCAAAATAATACAATATACAAATCAAACGTTAACATACACTAGAGCAACAGAATAGTTTCAAAAATATCAAATAGATAATAAGATTGTCCAAAAGGATATACATGTAAAGTATAAATGAACATTAGAAACATATCAGTACATTAAATTAAAAGGTTTTCTACATATTATTTTACAAAATAATAAATGTTTATTCTAGTATATAACTGTAGTATTCAAACTACATTTAACGACTAAATTTATTTGATAACAAAAGATAATGATAAAAATAAAGACAAGAAGTAAATAGAATATTTAGTAAACATATACAATATAAAACCAAACAAATATATTAAACACATTATAAATAAACAAATATAAACTTAAATGTTGACATTAATTTTCAAGTAGACTGCTGAAAATTAAGCAAATAACATATCACATTTTTTTTTAATTCAACATACAAGCTCACATAAATTGCACCGGAAAATAGCATGAATAAAGAAAAGCACCAACAAACTTTCACATATAATAAATGAAATTAAAATTACTAAACATATCTTTTCAAGTAGACTGCTTTACATGAGACAAGCAACGCAATACACTTTTTGACAAAAATATAAGCTCAAATCAATTGCCCCGGAGAATAGCATAAAAATATCAACAGGCAAGGGTTGAGATGACATTAGAATCTGAGCAAAGAAAACTATATTCAATGACAAAATCGAACGGAAATATTTATAAATTGCGCTTTAATGATTAGAGCATCATCTTTCAACATGTCACAGAAAATAATAAACACATCCATTATATGTATCATAATTATAGTGATGCGTGCATAAAGTCACTCAATTCAAATTGTTTTTTTTTGGAAAACTGTATGAAGATTATTTTATTAATACAGTTATATAATTAAACCATGTTATGGGTGTGGTCAAATTGTCAAACTAACATTTAAACTTTCTTTCAAAACCACTTAAGATCATGGCGACGATAAACTATATTCAATATTTTTGCGAGTGGTTCCATCTCGAACAAAACGTCAAAATTTAAATACAATATAAATAAAATCCTATTTCAACTCATCTTGTCTGTGCCTTTTATGCTGCAATAACGGCTAAATTCAACATTACAAAAATGTGGATTGTAGGCTTGCACATAACTAGGGCTATGCAAAATTGGAACAATTTTGTGCTCTTTTAATTTATAATGATTTGGACTCCTGAAAGGTTCTTGCATACACCTCTCCAGTCATTAGTTCCATCAACATCATTATTTACTTGTTTCTTTAGAATATCAAGCATCTCTTCTAACAAACATATTGAATGTCTTCGAATATACACGGATATAGCCACGCACCATATGATCTTTTGGACCGTTTTTTGTTTGAGTGCTATAGTAAGAGTCGATACTTTTGAACTGGCAAAGCATCAATCATCTAATGACATATGATGAGAAATCGTATCTTTATACGTTGCTGTAAAACACATCTACGAAAAATGAGTAAAATAGTGTGAAATATCGATTGATCAGGTTTATCATATTCAGGTGAACATCCTAAAAATAAAAGCCTTTTAATGTACCATGTGTGAAACGATAAAACTTCAAGAAGCAAGAATGGCGTTTTGTGAAGTCGGACGATGCTTTAATGCTAGAAAACGCGTTTTTGTTTCAAACAATTTTAAACATGTAATAATGAAACACCTCCGGGAAGATTAAACACATTACCGTCAGAATCTTTAGGCTAATAAAACGTAATCGTGAAGACAGCCTAATGTAGCAAAAATTATAGACTCTACTTCCTTCAAAACCTCTGAACAATAATTCTGTGTTTTCCCTACACATCATTACAGCTTTATGTCAAACCATTCTTGTTTAAAATACCGATGGTCAGGATTTACAGGTTTTTACCTATTACTTTGTCAATTTTTCATATTTTTACAGCTTCGTGATCAAATCCTACTTCGCTATCACCCGGAGGATCGCAATATAATATACATCGTTTTACCACTTTTATTTATTTTTTTATTTCAAAATAAACATATTCGCATCCTGAACCAATAATAATATGCCTTATCACTAACATTTATCACATTGTATTACATGTATGAAACATAATGTGGCAGTGTTCAATCTAGGATTTCGATTTTGTGCGTGGAAAAACGCACTCAATTTTTGCGAGTGCGTGATTTTGAAAATCAGTGCGTGATAAATTTATATGTATATATATATACCCATATGCATACTCATTATACATGTTTATAAAATTTGATTTATTGTATCAATTTGTTCCCATTACCACGGAGGATTTGTTTGAAAAATAAATATGTTGGACATAAGTAATTTTTATGGTAAATTTTCTGCTTCGGAATAGGTGAACTTTTGGGCGTCCATCTTACTCACGCGGAAGTGAGAGCGCCGAAGGCGTAAGCAAAAATCTCAAACGTTTAAAACGTTCAATGTTTAAATTCAACGAATCCTTTAAAATGACGAATAAAATTCCTAAATGTAAGTCGCGGCTCAAAAGTTGGTGACACATCCTAAACACTATTCGCCAATGTGATCATTCCACCGATAACGCTACATACATGACTTTATCAGGGCCTGACATAACGCAAATTTTACGCCGGCCAACTTGGCCGGCAACTTGTGAAGCGCGCCGGCCGAATCCATCGGACACCGGCCAAATTATTTATCTTCTATTTTAACAAGATTTTACCACTTAATACTAAAATAATTTAAAGTGAACACTTTCTATACGACATTACAACAGTTTTAAACATAAATTTAGTTAATAGCTGTGTTTCGCTATATTCTTTGGGAAAAATGTAACAATTTCTAGGTTTTTATTGCGAATTCCTGAAATAATAGGGTCAATTTTTAATGGTTTATGAGGACATTTCATACTTTCCGAATAATTATTTTAACGTCAAAACGCACTGTTTTTAAAATAGTACGTGATTTTGAAAAATGAGTGCGTGAAAAAAACGCACTAGATTTTTAAGAGTGCGTGATTTTGAAAATCAGTGCGTGATCACGCACAAAACGCACTCTAGATTGAACACTGATGTGGGAAAACCTCCCTCGGGAAATATAAATTTTGATATTGACCAGTATTGGCGACCCTGTGTATTTCAAGATTTCAAATAAAATTGTATATATTATCTTTACATCAACAACAACATAAACAAACCACAACACCAACCCCAACCCTCAATACTCACAGTCCACCTGCAGGTAGATCCACGTATCATTCGGCTCATGCTCGGCAAACTCCGGAAACCGAATGCTACACCGATACCACGCCTCGTCACTCTTCTCAATCCGCATCAACTCAATCGTTGCACTTTCCACGAGGCGTATCCGTCCCAAATAATCCAAATCCGTATGGCTATCCCCGTTGTGTTGCACAAATATGGGCGCTTCGGATCCGTGGCGGAACCAGAAGATGAAATAATCGATATATTGATCGGTGGTCGGGTAGTTGATGGTGCATTGCAGGTATTCCGATTCGCCCACCTTCGTGATTTTCCGGATGCCTTCGGGTTCTTCCGGAGCACGTCGTCGGTGGATGTCGGAATTAGGTGAATCTGCAAAGACCGGAAAAATACATAGAATGTAGTTATTATATTACATTTATGCATAATTTATATACAAATGGATTAAGTACATAGTTCATGCAAATAAAACACAAGTTGATAAATTGAAAAATAGAAAAACCATATATAAGTCTGTTAAAAGGGTCAAACATGGCACAATATTGCACATAGGATGGACTGGAAGAGACAAATAATCAAAACAATTAAGGTTTAAAAACAATTAAGCACACAGGATGGACCAGAAGAGACAAAACATAGGCATTTATCACGAATAATTGTCAATAAAAAGCAGCAGGTCAAAATCAATATCTTTCTACAACTACTTTCTAACAACGTCTTTCTCACAACGTCCTTTTCACAACGTCTTTCTCACAACATCTTTCTCACGATGTTTTTCTCACAAAGTCTTTCCCACAACGTCTTTCTCACACCGTTGCTTTTACATATTCGTCCACACAACGTAGTCCTCACAACGTCACAATATACGCATAATCTTTCTGTGCTGAACAAAATGTTGAAAAATATCTCAAATTCGTCTAAGTTCAGCACCCTGTAATTTCGACATTTTGTGATCGATCAAACTCGACGTTGCACATCTGCAGTATATATTCATTCACTGTGAGAAGTTTCAGAACCCTAGGACAGAGGTTTCATACCAAAATGCCGCGGAGTGATGTATGAATATCCCAATATCTCGTATTCGTCTAAGTTCAAACCAAAATGCCGCGGAGTGGTGTATGAATATCCCAATATCTCGTATTCGTCTAAGTTCAAACCCCCATAATTTCGACAATATTTGGTCGATCAAACTGAAACTTCGACGTTGCACATTTGCAGTATGTATTCATTCACTGTGAGAAGTTTCAGAACCCTAAGACTGAGGCTTCATACCAAAGTGCCGCGGACACTTTCAGATTTCATACTGGCCCGCCGGGCCAGTAACCTCAAAAAGTTACTGGCCCGGCCGATAAATTAATGGCCCCGGGCCAGCGGGTCAGCGTTAAGCGCGAACACTGTGTATAAATATCCCAAAATATTTTAAATTCGTCTAAGTTTAAACCCCTGTAATTTCGACAATTTTTGGTCGATCAAACTGAATCCTCGACGTTGCACATCTGCAATATATATTCTTTCATTGTGTGAGGTTTCAGAACCCTAGGACAATGGCTTCACACCAAAATGCCGCGGACAAACTAGTGCATCTCAAATGTAAACAGACGGACAGACAGACGGACGGACGGAGGGAATGGGGGATAGCAATAGCCCTCAGCCAAATTGGTTGGCTAGGGGCTAATAATCAAAACAGGAGAGAAAACCTGTTCAATATATACATATAGAGTACATATGATATTGTATATGATTAAAGCCCATTTTCCTTCACTCTTATAGACCCCGAGACAGAAGCCCAAGCTGCAAACCTATTGCGCCATTATCATTAATCTTGACTTGCAATGCATAAAGGTGATTATGCCGCTGAGACATTGTGCTGACTTAGTCGAAGACAGAGCAGAAATACGTTGATGAAGTGCCACTTGTTTTTTTTTTTAATATTAGGGTTTTTTGATAAGGTGCTGAAAATATTTTTCATATAGGATCCTTGCGTATTTTACAAGATAAAGCTCTATAATTAATTTATTTCTCTTTTCAGAAGATAGAGCAGCAATTCATCGATAAAGTGCCACTTTGTTAACTAACTACGTGTATTATTGTTTTTGATAAACTGCTGTGAATATATGTATTCAGTTAGGATCTGTATTAGAATTCTTGATAAACATAGAATATGATTTCGCTACAAGATAGGGATAAAATATAGTTTTTGCTTATCGTGTTACTGGACCGAGATAGAACATATAGAAAATAGTGACCCTTATTTCCTAAGCCAAACATGTAACTAGAAAGGAGAAAGGGTTATAAAAAAATCTTACTCAATGACCAAAGTGCACCCGTAAAAAAACACAAAATAAAATGCAAAAAACACCGACACTCTACATTCATTTTTCTTTCTTCCTTTTTTTCCACTTTACATCCATACTTTACTACCTGTAATGCACTAACCACCTGCGTTATTTTGCTAAATGCACGCGGTACAATGCTACATAACATAGTGCATTTTTCATAGATTAATAATTTATACAAAGTATTAACACATGTAAGTCGTGTGAGCCCTTACATACAATCAAGTGGTGGATCATAGGGGCTGCATCTGGCACACACCCACCACCCACAACCCTACATTTTCCCTTCCCCTAACTCCACAACCCTGCCCCCCCCCCCCCCCCC
>LQRL01139681.1:68214-85600 GCA_001703475.1 Hydroides elegans
TTGGTCCTTTGCTGAGCAAAAATATAGCCGATGAGATTCAAACCGCTTCGGTCACTTTGTCCAAAATAAGACTGGAAAGAATAAATTCCCTTATATTTATTGGCCGAGGGTATTCGATTTTGGCCGAAGAAAATAGCCAACCATCAGTCATTTTCGCCAAACAACTACTTGGGTTATATTTCTGATATTTAAAAAAGTTTGGCTATTTACACGGGTTGATTTTTGGGATACAAACAATAAAGTTTCGTCACGGCTTAGCACAAAAACGGTATTATGAAGCAATAAACATCCCTGGGAAGAAATGTGTAAAAAGTAACAGCATAGATGTGCGAACTTTTCGTTTTTAAAATATTAAATGATAAGTTCGAAATTGTGTTTTGAAGTTAAAAATTTGGAACCTTTTGGAGAATATAGGACGCAAACAATTATGATGTAACAATAATGTGTAGCATGAATTGATATAACAATGGAATAATAGCTTAAGATTTGGGTTTAGTGTAAAATGTCATATTTTTTTCATTTCCAATCAAAATAGAAGGGTTCTCGATTCGGATGTGCTTGTAGTTTAGCTTGTGGACCGAAATTAGCTATTATATATTTCGAAAACTAAAATTTGAGGAAATCATAGAGAAAGAAATTGGGAAAAAGATAAAGAGAAACGTGGAAACAAATCAAAAGAGGGGATGCAAAACAAAAGGTAGGGTGGAATTAATTTGACGCGATGGGTGGGAGGTTGGGGGCATGACCCTTTACGATGGCTTGTAAGTCAACAATAAATTCAGAATATGACTTTTTATTCGAAATTAATTTTTGAGACCGAAAAAAAACATCGGCCTTGGGTTGATCGTGTATAGAACATTAAAATATATATATTTGTTAAAAATTATGAAATGAGTAAACGGCTTATGATATGTTTTTTTTTTCTTTCTGCAGGATATCGATTAATATAAGTAAACAAATTTCATGATAACGTTTTTTTTTTTTGCATTTAATAAACTATCTAATAAACTATCAATTTTTTTTTCAAACCCATTTTCGAGATCTAAATTCATTGCCATGGTTAGATCGCTTCGATCGAAGAAACACTCCAAACACCTTTTTTTAATATCAAAATTCAGGAATTTCGGCTACGTTTTGTAAAACAAAATATGAAAATTGGCGCTAATTAATAAACCAAGTCGAAACTTACAAAAACTCTATCTACCAACTGGAACGAAGGGGCCATGGATAGGGCATGAATGAACGGCGCAAAGTGTAACATCATATCCAGAAATGACCAATGCATAGAGAAATGCATAGGGAAAAATGGGGACAAAATAGGTAAGCGTTTTTTAGCTAGACATGCAGATGTCATAAGACCGATAAGCCTTTAGAAAATATGAAGATCGAAAAAAAAGGTCGGTACACCATATGTTGTTGGCCGACCGATATTTTATTGGTGCGGTTTATTAGGAAAATTAGCTTACGATCCGATCTTTTAATGGTGTGGCTTATTATGAAAATTAGCTTATGATCCGACGGACCAACAACTTCAAAATGTTATCGGACCGGTAGAAATTTAGTCCATGATCGATGGCTTTCATATTCTCTGAGACTAGAATTAAGTGCCTAAGGTCGAATGAGGCTAGCTACTCGAAAAAAAAGAACAATAAACAAACCTCACTTTAGCCCTTGAAAGCTACATCCTCAGGGTATATGATGTTATGACTTGAAACAGTGAGCATATCTAATTTTATACAAACAACTATTCCTTCTGTCTCGTTTTGGAGCTAATCAAGACAACTAATGGACCAAATATGTAAAACAATGAAGTATATGTTAACCAATTTAAACAAAATTACACTAAGGATGGGCAATTCCGATGACATGCACCTCTTATAGAATGGAAATATTGATCATTCAGCGTATGGGAGAATCAAGATGCAGGACTTTTCCTTCCTGGTGGGATTACCGCCCGATTGAACATAAATCCCGCCATAACATCGCACTAAGTCAGGCTCTGCACTGCACGTAATATCGTTTCGAATCATATCAAAAGCATATCATATCAAAAGTCTCATATCAAAAGTCTCAATTACCTTCCGTTTAAAAGTTCTGGCCTGTACAAAAAAAGTATGACGGACAGACGGACCGACGAACGGACACCCCAAACCTATAGGCCCCCAACCTTTTGGGTTGGGGCCTAAAAGATATATTCTTAGTTGGCACATAAACTATTTGGGTATAAATATCACTGGGCTATCATGTTGGTCGAGTCATACCTATGACCTTCACCTCTTTAAGTTGTGTGGGACAAGAGGTGAAGGTCATATGGATAACTCGACCAACATGATAGCCTCATGTACTTAGCCTCATGTACATATTCATATGATATGAGGGTATCACTAAAATGATCGTCAAGCTTGTATATCTTGATGTTTAATATGTTACGACATCTAATTATTGAAACAAGTGATGTTCTCACGATCTTCTCACACATATATACGAAAAATATACTAAAATGCTATGCTTGCATATACGACTGCCGAGTTAAAGCGTACCTTGCAAACTGAGAACAACCGCAAAACAGCATATTCCAATGTTTAAATAAAATAAACTGTATATAATCCGAAACGACATGGTACTATTGAACTATATCCTGCTTCATTTACACAAAATTATTAAATGATGCACATCATATTATCCAACTTATCTTAGTTTTGAAGATAAATTAATTTCTTTAAACATTTTGACTTTTTTTCTCTCTTCACATTTCCCACAACAAAGAGCTGTCAAATCTGAGCCAATGGCAATGGGTTTCACAAAATGTAAACAATGTTCTATCAGCCAATCAAATGTTTTTTCATAAAATGCATAAGCTAGAATTTACGCCATATGCAACTCTCAACGAATTTTTCATAAAGTGTTTTGGGCCTAAAGTATTGATATTAGAGAGTTTGGGCAAAAAATAGCACCTGCACTTAATTGTGATTTCCAAAGCCTGATTCGTAAAATTTGAACCAGTTTTGTTTGAGGTCAATAATTTTGATTGGTTATTTTTGAGGTTATTAGATCAATGTAATACAAAACAAGGTTAGGAAACATGATTTGGCACAGGTGTTTTTTTTTTGCCCAAACTCTCTATTAACCACCAACTTTTGTCTATTTTACTGGTATAACTTATAACTATATGCTTTGTCGGATAACCACGATTAAGGAGTAAATACTTCTATAGTTACAGCTTATATATTATCAATTGGCGCATTTTTGTTCAATAAAATCGTTCTATGAGCAATAATAACTTAATATCAAAATATCCTTTCATGTTTTCAATTTTTATTTAGTCGTCATCATTCTCTAAATCTACAAAGTCCAAAATATACACTTTTTTATGATTTCCAACAACCACTAAAAGTTACTGTACTTTGAAAGTTTACAAAGATAAAACCCCGGGCGGCGTTCGGTTTATATACGGAAATGCAATGCTGCGCGAGCATGCGGCGCGTCGAACAAAGGACAGTTTCAGACAAAATTATAAGTCGATAGCATTTATTCTCACGCTTTCCCATTATACCAACGATATTGAAAAGCAAAACAATTGTGGATTAACCAGTACTTACCAGTGGCGGATACATTGACTTTACAAAATAATACATAATCAAAAGATATATTTTAAAGCACAGAATATATATAAACTTTAATAATTTTCCAATATCTTCAGTAGTTCAAACCAAATGATAAGCAACTTTCCAATATAATTTCTAGCTGAATATAATTCAATTATATCAAACATATATTTTGTATATATACTCAAATGATATCGACACTCATAATAATTTCCGCGTGACCACCTTTCAGAAAAAAAAACTAATTTTCTTTTTTTCAGACAATCAAGATAAGTCAGACTTTCCTGACATCGTGTCAAACAACTGAGAGTTTTCTTTAACTTCTGAATTCAGTCACGTGACTCAAGGCTTTGCTTGAAATACTTGTTCAATTTTTGTATAATTTGTGTTTTATGGTTTTTATAAGGCAATTTGATCATATTTTATGTTTACCAAAAAAATGCAAATATATATTGTAGCAAAAGGTTAAAATGTAATAGCTGTCAGTTTATCAAAGGAAATATTTTGCTTTGAAACGCTGTTATTGTGTGGATCCCACCTGACTTCAATTTTGAATACTTTCGTTTCTGTTTTGTACCTTTTCGAATTAAAATCTGATTATTTTTGAATAATAAATTTTGTTTTGATTCATCTTATAACACAATAAAAAATAACATTGAAAATAAACAAACTTTGACTGAAAATCACCTTTTTTTGTTCTACTATGATATAACAGATGCAGACGATGATACGATGATATTGAAAAATATAGATAAATTAGTATTAACTTGTACATCTTTTTTACATAGTTTTCATTGAATGTTTTATAACAGAGTAGAAACTATTAAAGAAAGTAGACAGCAAAAAATACAAAAAAATACAATGTTCCATTTTCAATTTTACCAACAATGCAAAGAGGTTTGATATTTGATTTAAAGCAACAAGTATACAATAATGACAAACATTAATTCAAATAGTGTATATCTAATTCACTTAACTGTTGAAATATATGTTTAGCTTCCGTTTTAATTTGATGTCGACCAAAATCAATGAAGGTTCAAAACGTAATGGTTTGTTTCCATGGTCATGATTTAATACTTTCAACAAAGTATCTCAGTTGTCTTAATGTAAATAAGACCATTCATCTTTTTTTTCGTTTGATTTTCATTACGTTTTATCAATAATTTAACTTATTCGGAGCGGCACATGAATGTATTATCATACACGCGTATATTATGTTTATATCAAATTACATAAAAGACATCTAGACATATAATGAATATTTATACAACAACATGAGAACGATACACAAACAATTAATTAAACTGTATTTTTATTCAAACATTGAAACATATTAATCCCTATTCAATGGATGACTAGATAATGTTGTTAATATCAAGTAAAAACCATGTTTATGAAATATATACACTATAGGGGCAACGATGCTGGAGTATTCTTTTGGCCTGCCAGTGTTTACATCATGCTTTTAAATTCACAGGAATTAGTTATTGTTCTCTCGGTCTTATACAATATATATTATTGATTATAACTATTACACTTTCCTGGCTTTACAATGAATATGATTATTGAAAATTTTGCAATAGAAATACCTGAAAGCTTATGTTCAATAGTTGACAAACTAAATTCATATAATATAGTCTTTTTATGATATGTAGGGTGCAAGCTCTTTCACTATTTATTGCTCATTTTCGATTGATTTTATCGGTACCCTTGCAGTTACGATTAGTTTCTTCAGTATCCATGAACCACGACTTCGCAAACGGTAAGAATTTTGTTCTGACCAGGAATCACGATGCTGAAGTATCTGTAAATCACGATACTGAGCTTAAGTACTCGATGTATAATGAAAAACAACAGTCCATGCGACAATATTTATATGTCAGTTTTATATATGCAATGATTATAATTGGTAATTTATAATGACATTGGTATCGTTTATCATATTAAAAGTCTAACGTTAAGCGTCTTAAATTGATTACCTCCCAATCAGATGCGACGGGCAGTTCCACCAAACTGTTTCTCCTGTTGCAAGGGCTCCTGAATGTGCCCTGCACAGTTGCTTGTTCATGGACTCCATGGGGTTTGCATTGTCCGACATGACGTAGGTTTCAAAGTCACTCAGGCGCTCACCTACAATGTGCATACAATAATCAGACGCGGATAAAGATGTTTCAAAAGTGCCTTCCTGTATATTTATATTTTGAAATAAAACTACAAATACAGTTTACAGTCCTGTATATCGAAAATGTCTTCTAGTATATTATATAAATGAACCCACAATTGCACATTTTCTTGAGCTGCGACTTAATTTTGAATTTGTATTTAAATATACAAATCACTATTTGATTATTCCTAGTAAACTATACGCTCGAAAGCGCAATAAACCTAATAGAAATAAATTATTATACTAAAATGACTAACACTTACCACAACAATCGCCTCTGTTTAGAATATCTACGCCCGCGACATGTTTCATCTCACCGAAATCAACGGTCAACCAAGGGTCGTTGCTGTAGGCGGGTGCACTATGAGCACAATGCGCACCACCACTATTTAGATCGCCATCCACAGCAAAAGAGCCAGGTTGGTGAGAGTTGAAACCGGACGTGATCACGTGCTGATTGAGTGCAATGTTGTTGGCTCCTGTTAAAGTATTGTCATAATGATAGTAAACGATGTAGTTTATACATAGTTTTAAGAAAATAAATCATTTTGACCTACCGATAAACTTGGCACCGTTGAAAACATAACAAGATGAAGTTTAATTTGATATAAATTTTAATAAAATCCTGTCGTGGGAACATTGGTAAAAACTATAGAAAATAAGTATTTACCATTCAACCAAATGTTAAATGTCAACTCATATATGAAAGGTTTGTGGCTTTTTCGTTAACATAACTGTTTGACTTACCAGTAAACTTGGTACCGTTAGAAACATAACCATATGAAGTTTAATTTGATACCATTTTAAATGAAATCCTATCATAGGAACATTACAAAAGAACGATATAAACACTAGTATTTTTTCCATTTAACCCTTTCTGAAATATAGATTTATATATGAAAGTTTAGGGGATGTTTTGTAAATAAAATGATTCGACCTACCAGTAAACTCGGTATCGTTAGAAACTGAATAAGGTGAAGATTTTTTTGTACTGCGGTAAACATAACATTATCAAGTTTAATTTGATCGTATTTTAAATATAATTCTATCGTGGGAACAATGCTAAAAATACAATTAGAAAATTAGAATATTGCCATTAGATTAAAGTTGAATATCAACTATCATATGGAAGTTAAGAGAGATTTGACCTACCAGTAAACTCGGTATCGTTAGAAACTGAATAAGGTGAAGATTTATTTTATATAATGTTTCAAAAAATCGTTTCATGGGAACATTACTTAAAAATCTATTCTAACAAATGCAGTTTGCCATTTAACTCCATGTTTAAGATTTCCAAATCCGTCATTTAAGAAAACGCGGACGATGTTCTTAATCCCTATAAGCATAAAGAAGGGGAAGAAGAAGGGGGTTTAGCAAACAAAACTAAAATATATAAAAACGAGCTATTTAAATTGCCTTGTGCTGTATCTGTCTGTAAGAACAAATTTGTGGTAATTTCCTTGGAACAATTTTGTAATGTGACAGTTAAGTGATTGTTGTAAGCAATTATTTTTCGTTCATGTAAACATGTTGGCCAAATGAATCTTGTTAAAGTATATTTCAGCATTGGCTCAGCGTCTTGAAGATGTCTAACCGTAGCAGTGAACATTTATAACCGTTCCGTTAGCGCACCGTTAATTGAAATCTGACATGTCATTAAATTCATTCATTTTATACAGCTTTACGTTTTATTTAATAACTATTCAAGATTAATACGAACAAAACTGCTCTAAGGTTGAGCGTTTAGCAGTCACGTAACGTTCAGATATATTCAACAACATTTACTTGATTCGCAGTTTACACCATGATAACGACCGGTGCATTCGCAGCGAAAATCATAGAATAGATCAATGCCACGGCTGTTTACCCCAGACCCCTTTAGTCTTTTTCGAGATAGTTAATCCCTAGTTGAGGAGCACAACGCGCAACCTCTTTTTTTATTGACATAAGCTTCTAATCTGCTGACTTATGCTACAAAATCGTGATTTTTCCCTTATTTTGATCAACTTTACCTGATGATTGAAATGGTTTGCCCCATGTAAAGTTTAAAAATTCTTTTTTGTAAATATAGTTTCAATATGTTCTTAAAGTGACTTTGTATTCCACTAACCCCCTCCATTTCGATTAAGATATGAAAATCAAGCATAAAAATTGTAGCAAAATCGCTTTTACTCTAATTGAAAAATAATTATTTTAGTGATTTTTGAATTTCATTTTATCATACTAAACCATAACATAAATGAACATTTTTAATATCCTAAGATACAGCATTTATTCATCTTTATTTTGATATAAAATATTGTATAGACATAACAATAATAATTATTTTATTCTTGTGTAACTGCATTGCATTTACAGAATTCACCGTCCTTAGTATTGAAAATATTCAAAATACATGACATAAAAATCATAATTTGACTGAAATAGGCCATAGTCATGTCCTAAAAAAATATAAATATATTCAAAAATTATAAATATCGTTGCTTTTCGATGACACACTTTTTCATTGTTCTTGTTATTTAATTCATTATCATTTAAGATGTATTTTATAGATATTTTATGGATCTAAATGACTTGCATTATATTGGTCTAGAAATTATTTTTGCTAAAATGACATCATGGATTAGTAAATTGCAATTTATCCCATATGTATGGTGGTCATGTCGAAAAAGGAATTATAATTATGTTGTTGTTTTTATAATGGCATTGATTTGTAAGCGGATTATATAACACGATGCAAAGTTGCCTTAGTGGCAATAAATGTGTATGAATCAAACCAGCATCAAAGCATAATCCTCCCTTTGAGATGGATCATAAATCATCTTGCCCTTTAATAGCTCTTTGAAATTAAATACAAAGCTTGATTTTTATAAGAACATAATTGTGAACTGGAGGAATGTTTCCAGTACGCATAACAGACACGATTTACAGTCATTTTCTTTAAGAATATCTAGTTAATGAGGGTGTAATTTCTAGTGTTTGCACTCTTTTAACATTGTCGATTCGGACATGTATTGCAATGGAGGGGATATATGACTTATACCGTTAAAAAAAGCTTATTTAGAACTATCACATATATAAATTGCAGAATTATTGACATGGGGCAACTATTTTAAAACACAGTGTAAAGATGGTCAAAAATCAAGATTTTTACCGAATTTTATGCATAAACAGCACAAAACATGCATGGTTAATCCTTGTGTAAATAAAAAGTGGGGTTGCTAAAATGTGAGGCATTGGCGACAGCAAAAAAACTAAAAGGGTCAATTTTGAGTGAGAATAAACAGCCGTGATGCAGATTCCACCATTTTGACACGTGTTTTCCGCGCAATCGTTCAGGCGATAGGCATCTGAAAAAAAATAAAGTGAACCTGTGAATAGCAACCAGGAAAACTTATGTTTGAATGATGATGAACCTAATCTATATATGTCTATATAATGTAGATAGATTGGTGTTGTATGCTGCTTAAGCGTTTTTTATAAATATCACTTTTAGGTACATATATAAACATTTTGGTTTTCTCATGAAATCGGGTATTATCTTATACTTGTCAAACGGACCTGAAGTAATCATGAACAAGAAAATACATTTATTAAGCATGCGACCCATGAACGGACATAACATCCTTACCGTTTAACCGGTGCAGGCATTTGCAGTTTTAAAGGTCATTACAATCTCGCATTTAGCTTAACAACACTTAAATGTAACACTTAAAATGTCCAAGATAAAAGCAGAAAAAAATATATACAAACCTGCTTTGCAGAACCTACCACCAAACCCTTCCTCACATGAGCATTGTGTCTCATTCACCAATGTACCCCCGTTGTAGCAGAAGTCGGACGTTTTCTATCAAGAACAAAATATTCAGATGAGTATAATACAACTACAATACAAATACGAATTGTTCATTTATATAGCGCCCGTGAAACATGCATACCAGCGCTTTACATTATCAAAACATAGAACGATTTGCTAAAATAATGTGTTTTGACACATGACTTGAACAAAGCTAGAGGCTTTGTGTTTTTCAACGAAGATGGTAGCTGGCATCAAAATCTTGGTCCGGGTCTACTAAAAGCCCTGCTACCAATGCGTTCGTGATGTACATACGGTACTTAAGTTACAGTCTGATGAAGACAGTAGATTTCTCGACGGTATATATAGGTCCAGCAGATCTTTCGGGTATACTGGGGCGTCACCATATACACACTGGTGACAATAGTTGCTACTTTATAAGAAATTCTAAATCGCACAGGCAGCCAATGTAGCATTTTTTAAAAAGGAGTAATTGCGTCAAATAGTGAGGTGCGTGTCACGAATCTAACAGCAGAATTTTGTGCCTTTTGCAAATTGTTTATATCCCCTTCAGGTAAGAATGCTAACAGAGAGTTCTAACTACAAAAGGTGTTCCACATTTGGCTTGCATATTTTTATGAAATGTTTTTTAGCTACCATAAAAGAGGAACACCTTATTTGGTCGTGAAGTGCCCTTTAGAGAGTTACAGTCATCAATTTTACTAATGGCTGTGGCTGCATCAGACGTTTGGTGGTTTCTTCGTCAATGTATCTTTGAATTAACCATGTCTTTCGCATCTGAAATCCGCATGCTATCACTATATTCGAAATTTGCACTCTAAAATCTAGACATGGATCAAGAGTGATCCCTAGATTCTTCACACTATGTGATGGCTTAATCTGTTCTTCGCCGATTTTCAGCAAAATTTGAGGCAAAGCTTTGACGTGACATGGTTTTGTAAACACCATGAATTCTATTTTGGATTCATTTAAGCAAAGTTTTTTTGCTAACATCAACATTCTGCATTCTGACATCGCGCAATGTTTTCTCTAATGACTGTATTCTCAGAGTAATGTCACTTTTGGAGTACGGTTCTATCACTCTCCATACCGTGTTGTCATACGCATATCCGTGCTTTGAGCAGATGGACTTTTTGAGTAACTTTCTCAATGGTTCAACGTACAATTTGAACAGGAGAAATCCGAATTTCGATCTTTGTAAGACTCCATCTTCGACTTGAATGTATTCCAACCGGGTTTTTGAAAACCACTCATTGTGAGATACGATTCAAACCATCTGACCACCGGCGCGTTCAAACCATGGGAGATATTCAGACGTTTGAGTAGGATTGTATTGTGCTGTTATATTGTCAAGAATGAAATATTGATTTATTGTGGTATATTATTACAAAAATAATTAACAATGTTCTTCGACAACCTATGTCTATCACGGAAACTACGTAAAAATATGTTGGCGCGAAGCATTGATCAAGCGAAACTTTGATTTCGCTAGCGAAAGAATTATTTACCTGATGATATTAAATAAAATAGTATATTCAATACACTTTAACAGCCATAACTGGGTTTTTGCTTCAAATAATAATGTTTTGTGTATATATTGAACCAATTATGTGTATTAGTGACATAACGTATACTAGCATCGAGGATAATCCGTGACTTGAGTCATGAACTGAATTTGGGGATTAATTTTTATTATATCATTGAATAGAACATTATAAAAAGCTTTTGATGGATTAGTTAGATGACCTAGGAATATATTGCTGAACATATGTTTAAGATTAACTATAGCAAAAAGCTTTATAAATATTATTACGACAAAGAATATTTACATAATCAGAAAAATTCAGTAAAAAACCGAAAAAATCAAAAGTTTCGCTGACAATTAAAGTTTCGCGCTAATTTGTTTATTTTATAACAGGCACTTGTCATTATCTTTTGAAATTGTTTGCAGTCCAGGTATTTCTACCGATGACAAAAGGACTATAATGGTTAAATTAAAGAATCTCAACAAATCATTTAATTATTTTATATTTTGAATTGCTTTCATATTTGAAAGTCATTCGAAAAATAAATACATGATCAAAGTTACAAATATTATCTATTAGCATGCTACTCACCATTTCATAAACTCCCAAATTCTCGTCACACACTTTGTAATCCTTATTCACGAGATAGCACATTTTGATCTGCCGATCGAACATGAATGCGCCGCATTGGGCCGATTTCGAACATTTGATGTAACATTGAGTAAGCGATCGTACTTGCATTTGTTCAATGACAACTTGGTTAGCCTCAATGTGATTAGACATTGAACAACTTATCATTTCCCGAGAGAATTGCTGTTCAATTGCCAGCAGCACATCAAATGTGATATTGAAAATATATAATATAAGATTAAACTTAATTGGACTCATTTTTGACAATTTATTACGCTTGTTCCAGTGTCCCTTTTAAAATTCACTCAAGAACAGCAGTAAAGAGTAAAAGTCTATGGTTCTCAAAGTAAATTTTGTGTTGATGCTGCAGCTTTCCGATGTTATCAATACCTAGATCATTGTTCCGAATCATAATTCATTAATTATGAATCGGACCAGAGGACTTGAAAGTACATATTAAGTACGTATCATTCATGCGTTGATGAACATTTTCTTTACGATGAAAGTGCTTTAGAGGAACATTGTGTAGTCATGTTTCAGAATCGAGTAATGATGCATCATTCATGCATCAATATGATTGTTATTCTGTTTTATGCATAAAACACTAAAGGTGAAAATAAAAGGAAATCGTGCTCATTTTTAAAACTTGAGTCCCACATATTCCATCTGTATAAAATTGATATAGGATATACAAATGCCCCACCGCACGTCATTTTCCTGCATAGAAAAAAAAGAATTATTATGCAATTTAAAATAAAAAGATTTGAGTTGTACAGTTTCATGTACACTCTTTTTGATACCAAATGTACTCTGACATTCATATTGTAAGAAAACATAAGAAAATGTTCTCGAAATAGATAAACGAAATGTTTTTTCCGAGTCTCGATAAAAACCACTCAAAAAGTATATGTGTGATGCTTATAATAGTAGATAGATAGAACTTGTATATTTGTAAGTACTTCTGTGTTATGATATACAAAGCAGAATTTCATTTATTTTTCGTTTTTTAAACAATAAATGCGGATATTAATGTCTTTTTGTATTGAAATATATGTTATTTATTTTCAATAGCAGCCAAAACGTTTGTCACAAGTGCTTCTCTATAAACATATGTATGAGCTACTTAGATGGGGATTAAGTACTCAATAATTATGAAATGCTATGTAACTAAATCTGAGGGTCATCTTTCTAGAAGCAACGGCTCACAGCAACAGTTACAAACAGATTAAGGCTGTCCACAATTAAGTTTAAATACCTTTAATGCGCTAAGTAATCGCTACACAATTTTTCTGTATAAGAATTTGGATTATGTATTGGATATTTGAGCTCCAGTTTTAGCGAATTGGTTTATTCAGGGGTATTGTCAAACGCAGTTTTGTCCTTGCATCACAAAAGTGCAAATCCGTTTCAAAGACACTACCATGTATTATGCATAATGCACCTAGGAATAAAAACATTACCCTATCTCAGTGCCTCAATAAATAATGGTTTGATTCAAATGATATTTGTACCGATTTCTATTACTGTTATGATGTAATTCTCTTGTTGAAACATCATGATAACATAATAAAACAGTAAATATTACTTGTTCTCGCTATATACTCTAAGTAATGCCTTTGCAATCAAGAAATAATAAATAAATGTCATTTAAAAGCATAAGGCACTAGCTGACCATCATTATCAACAGTATATTTAATACATGTTAAACATCAGTTTACCGGTTCTGAGAGTCATATTTAACGAATATAAAAAGTGTGAGGCAAAGGTAACAACTTGTCCATAAAAGACATGAGCAGATTAATGCTACTTATTTTTGTGTATATTAAATGTGGTAAGTTGTATTTTTCAAATTTCAAACATATTGATTGCGTACCTGAATATGCAGACACTAAGTACAATATAGACCATGGATGCGTGTAATGGCATTACTATAAACCGTATATTTCTCTGATTTCGATAAATGAGAGACTCTGGATGTTGAAAATTAAACTAGATAAATTTGACCTCTGCCTTTTTACCATTCAGATACATTTTCAAACACTTCAAACTAAGTTTTGTTGTTCCTCTTCATCACAACAAATCAATTTTGAAGCCTCTCAAGCGCAACCATGTATTATGCACAGCACCTAAGAACTATAATATAACTATAATTCTAGACATAATAGATGAATGCATTATTTATAGTGTATAGATGAACTTTTACATCACTTTGCTTTGTTCCTAATTACTATCACAATTGCGTTTATATGTTCGAAAATATGGGATGCATTATTCATTGTACAACCGAGATTGACTGCATATTAACTCTTATGAATGAATTCTACCCGAGTGAAATTGAGTCATTCTATTTAAACAATTTATCATGTGGTGACAAAATAGTGGTTTTCTAAAATTGTGAAACAAATCTAACACTCCTTTTTGGAATAATTGTTTTATTTGATAGCAAGTTACCACAAAACTTTGAATTTGTTTCACTTATTTTTCTGTATGTTTAGCAATGTAGTAATACCAAAACAAAACAAAACGATTCATGAAAGCCTTACAATTGGCCGACATATGCAAGTTGCTGATGGTCCAAAAAACCCTCAAACTTATTGAAATACGTCAACGAACGATATCGCATGATGTTCTTTTGAATTATTTATAATTTAGCTGGTTCACAATTTATATGATTCTGACAGAACTTGTTTTATGCATCCGATTTTGATAGTTGTTATTTTTGGTGGCTAGTTGATCCATAACTTAAGTACTTAACAAAAGATATGCAACACCTACAACTTAGCAGGTTCCCACATAGAACTACCCGTTATAGCACATAACGGTAATCTATTCATATTTCAAACGAGTCCTTCAGACAGTCATATTGAGCGCTCATGTAGGTATTTTTCCACTTCGGCATTTTATTATTATCACCAAATGTTATTCTTCTTTTTAAATGATAATTCAAATGATGCCATTTAAACCTCAACAACAACCCTTAGCAAAATGGATTATGCCACTATTACAAGTAAATGATTTATGTCAGTAAATGTATTATGTCAGTATTCCAAATAAACTTTAAATACCTTAAAATAAAAAAAAACAACTAATGTTGCTGATCATAAGTGTCGCATATTTTTTGTTGAGGACCTTATACTATATATTTAACTTATATAAGGGTGTCATGCAAATCAACTTTATCTTAAAGCGGACAATCATTACCAAACTCAAAAGTAACCTGATTTTGTCCGAAAATAACACAAACGTTAAACATAGTACAAAGCATGGTTCACTTAATTGCTTGTATAGTGTATAATAATTTCATCCCGTTTGCTTATTCAAAAGCCACATTTAAACAAATGAAAGTACAGGCCACAATATAGCGAAATCGTGAGAAAGCTTCTATTCAAAGCCAACACTTCAGGAACGTATAATTATTATCAATCGACCTAATAACTTTACTCGTGGACTCATGGATACATGTCTAAACTTTGGAAACACATATATATATAGCATATCACCTTTACATAGTCTGTACATATTTTAAATCAATCAATAATAAATCGATATGCAAAATATTTCTGTAATGTTAAACCTCAATTGAGAATGAAGAATTAAACATTTACAATTTAGCTTCATAGTCATGAGAATGATAATTGAATGACGAACATTACATGCTGATCAGCCTTTAAAAACACCAAAAATAACACCCTATATTTTAAATTATTTATTGTTGATATGGAGATCTTAACACTTTTAATACATGTCTCTATAGTCAATTAATTTTATTGCATAAGCTTTTATAAAACTTATTGTTTTCAATATCTTTGGCTTTTGAAATAAATTTAAATTTAACATTATATACGCTCCAGTAACATATATTTCCTGTCTAAACTAGTCGTGATCATGAAAAAGATCCGACAAAAAGATCATCAATCATCCTTTAAAGGAAGAAAATAATAACGCTATTTCGATTTGTTTCATAATGAGGAGTGAATCTATTTGAATAGATACTTTCCAAAGCATTTTTTTTATGCAACAGGGCATTATTCCTCAACGTCGCGGTACTGACATTCATCAAGCTACAGATAGAGAGACAACGAGAAAAGAGAGAAAGAGAGCAAGAGAGATAATGAGAGTGAGTGAGAGAGAGAGGGGGAGAGGGAAAGAGACGGGAAAGAACATGGAAACTTAATTCTAATTGAGAGGTTGATTAAAAGTATATTCAAATGAGATAAATGCAAAGTATTATTCTTTTTTTTTTTGGATGATATCTAAAAAGACACATTGTCACATTACCTGCAATGTATCTATATATTCACTCTATGCCACTATTTTTCAATTCAGTGATTTATATAAATAAATGTATATGAACAAGTTTATGCAATTGGATAACATATATGGGAAACGAATTATAACGTACCTTTATAGCTCTTTACATTGACACATCTGCTTCTTGACACCGGTCCACCTCTTATGCAGGATCATCGCCGAGATCGTCTCATTGATTGTCAGATATCATATACACACAGACCTTGCTTAATTATTAAACATCTTATCATCATCATAATTCAATTGCATATTCAAACATCTAATCCTCTTTCAGTCAATGATATTAAATTAACCTTGCCAGCATCTTTTCATACCCAGCAAGTCTAACTCTTACTACAACTCTACATATAGTCAATCTTGAAAAGGAATAAATGTTGAATAGATTCTTTACGAAAGCCAGCTTATCTTGATGATTCGCAGGCCTTACAATAACGCTAAAGTTATCAAAGACACACAATAGGAATCATATAGCGCTCATATAAAACATGCAACGAAATAAATAACTAACTAGCCATAGATCATAAAATAAAGTGTTTCCATTCGTTATTCTAACATTCACAGAATAGCATTGAAGCTTGGGTTGTTGTTCATGCGCTTAGCACAAAATATATGTAAACAAAGATCAATTAATCAAAAATACATGTGTACATGAATGATTACGGCTCCAGTTTACAAATAGGTTTTGCGCACACAACTTGTAAGATAAATATACCGTGGAGCTCAGTCTAGCTATCATTTATTATAACTCACCGTCAAGTTAACGCAGAGACCTATGAGGCTCTAGTAGAATTGCCACTTTAATCGTGATTTGGCACTGGATCATGCATGCACTTCACAGTAATGATAATAAATATAGACAAACGAACCAGAACAATATAAAGGCAAAGATAATGAGAAAGGAATAGTCTTTATATATTCTGTAGAATATTTATTTTGTTTGTCCCTTTTTGAATTAAAATCTGATTATTGTATATAATATATTTTGTCTTTTATTCATCAAATATCAAAACTGGAAATAAACAATTTTGACTGAAAATTAAATTTATTTTGGTTCTACTTTTAATATTGCTGATGCAGACGATGACATTGAGAAAGGTAGATAAATTAGCTTGAACATGTACATCCGGTTTACATAATATTTATTGAATGTTTTCATAACATAGTAAAATCTATTTTAAAAAGTAGACAGTAGAAAAAAAAACAATGTATAATGCTAAATTTTACCAACAATTCAAAACATGCAAAGAGGTTTGATATTTGATTGAAAGCAACAAGTATACAATCATGACAAAATTCAAAATAGTGTATATCTAATTCACTTAAATGATGAAAG
>LQRL01139692.1:22091-37842 GCA_001703475.1 Hydroides elegans
TCTTTCTCTCTCATTCTCTATCTCTAGATTGCTGAATGTCGGAACTGCGACGTCGGGTAGATTGGAAAATAGAGCCTTATTGAATCCACCATTTATTTATCCATTGGAAACCATCAATTCTAATTAATTCACTCTTCATTCTGAAACAAACGTAAACAAGGCATTATCATTGTCTGCTTTTTAAAGAATGATGCATGATCTTTTGTGTAGAATCTTTTAAAAAGATAGAAATAAAAACGCTATTATTATGTTGGGGCGTAGAAAAGAAAGCTCATGCAATATAATTATTCGGCCATGGAAGCGAAATTTTCAACAAACGTTTTATTTACAGTTTCAAACAATGTATTTTTGTCAATTCTTTTACAGTTACATTAAAACCTGTTTGTGATTTATGCATGGAAAACATACCTGTTTTTAAGTTACTCCATATCTTAATCCATATTTTAAAATGTTAAACATAGTATTGTATGTTTGATAAAAGCGCAAACACGAGTGAGTTGATTGCTTCTATAGAAATAACGAACTGAAAACGAAATCCAAAATAACTGCTTGGCATGCAAAAAATAGCTGCATAGACAAAACACACAAAGCGTTGCGAAATAGCTGTTTTGTTTTGGGTGCCTTAATAAGTATGTAGTCAATGGATGATTCATAGGTAATTTCAATGCAGTGCAGTAATAAGATGCAAGGACGGTTGTTATTTTTATTAAACGGTTCTATAGAGATATGTATTACAATGTTAAGACCTCCATATCAACGACAAACAAAAATAAAGGATATTTAATCTGGTATTTCTAAAGTCTAATCAGCTTGTTTTAATAATTTAATTAATAAACCTATAAATCTATTTAAAAAATAACAAATAAAAAGATGAAGGTATTGCTGCCGGTATCTTTTAAATGTACGATAGTGACTTTTTAATTCTGGCAACTAGAAAAAAAAGAATATTGGTATCTCAGTCAAGTAATCTTTTCCAGTCTAATCAGTGAGTTCAGTCAATTTTGTCATGAAGAAAAAAGGAAACAGGCTGTGACCTAATTGACTGAGCTTTTTACGTCAACATTACGTCATGATTATTCTAAATTATTTATTACAAAAATCTTTTCAACTTGTTAAAAAGTTAAAACCAATATTTAAAAGAAATGTGAATCAAACTAAATCATAACAAAACGTAAACTTAAAACATTGTGGCACGTGACAACACCCAGTCAGTTCAGTCAGATTTCTGTGAGACTGAGATTAGATATGACAGTAGAGAATATTAACTGACAGAAAAGAAACGCGAGTATGACTCACTGACTTGACTGGAAAATCTTAACCGACTGACAGAAAAGAAACGCGACCATTGTTTGCTGGTTTGCTATTTAATAACTCTCAGTGTAAATAAACTTTAAAGACGAAAGAAAAGACAGCTCTTTGGTGGAATATTTCTATATATGTTTTTACTTTCAGGTCATACATTTGACCGTGCTTATAGGCGAATAAAATTAATAATGAAACGGTAAGGCAAGGGAGGGAGGGATTATTGAAATATACAATTGTACTATCAACATTGATATGAATAGATTATATAGAAATTCGTTGTAGTTCGAATAATTTGAATAAATTGCAACACAATTGTGCGTCTAGACGTGGATCAATTTAAGATGCAAATGAGTGAAATGTTACTGTAGAGCTAAATGATAAAACCGCTGAAGTAGTTTAACCAATGAGAACGCGGCACCATGGATATACAAACTTTTACCATCCGCGCAACTATACAACTTCACCTTTTGCTTAAGCTTACACAATTACTCGAAGTGTGAATTAATATTTAAAGACAAATGAAAAGAGAACTCTTTTGCTGTTTTAGTCTTTGTATACAGCTTGCCTTAGACGCTTTTACCCACATGGAAAACTAATAATTAAAGTCATTTTTCATGGAATTATACAATTTATTTACTTTTATACAAATGTTTATGCCCTATATTTTCGTATTTATCTGTTTAATTATGATAAAGTTATACAGCATTATCATAACAAAAAAAATAGATAGAATTTAATAGAAATGCAGTTGCATTGTTAAAATTCGCAATCAATGTGAATATTAATATTAAAGATTCGGATTTTTCTAATAATTATCCAGTTCCTGGAAAATCATAACATAACATTGTGAGTTTATAATACCTAAACATGTATAAGCACCGACAATCTTACTGATCAAAAACAATTTAGAACAAATCTTAACACCAACCAACACCCATTTATGTGATACATAAATCAAATTTATTGTAGTAACCAATATTTACTCAACCACTTAGTGTGATTGGAATTTACTGTGTACAAATAGGATATTTTATACTTTTTATACTTTATATGCCGTATCATTAAGTTTCTAAATAAAAAAGGTAGATGGATTCCTTCAGGGTAGCATAGACAGCATAAAGCTCATTTCTTGGGAACTATTAATTTCAAATACCAATAAAGAAACACCTAACGAGCTTTTCAATGTAAAAGTTGTAACCCAGTTAGTTTAGAAATGCGGAGAATAGAGTTTCTTGTTTGGTGATTTGAAGAAATCGTTTTTGATTATATCATTTATTCTATGTACTTAATGAGTATTTATTTGAAAAGAGTTTTAAAAACTTACAATTGCCATATAAACAAAAGTTCAGCAATCTTGTTGTCTTTACTATACACTCCATCTTCGAAAGTTGTTTCGAGGTGTACTCCACACTGAATCGGAAACGTGAAACATTCGGGCTAAAGGTTAATGTAAAAACATCATTTGACATGTTTGATAGTTTCTTAAGTTGATTTTTTTTTCAAAAATGCAAGTGTGTACTCTTTAGGAATTCTTTAGAGACGTAAATAAAGTCATATCATTAGGCGCAAGACGCAGATAAGGAAATGACATACACTAGAACATTATCACATTATTTAAACAAAGCCTATGAATATTTAATCACCTACAAACATGGAGGATTTCTTTATAGCAGTCATAGCCATCGATTGTGGCACAACCTTCAGTGGATACGCATTCTCTATGAAAAACTCTAAGAACGATATAAAAATGAACAAGAGTTGGAGGCATGGAAATGGATATCCAATCTACAAAGCACCTACATCTGTACTTATTCGGCCAGATGGAACCGAGATTGACTTTGGTTTCGAGGCTGAAAACATATTTGCCGGCATGGATGATACAAATATAAGCTGTTCCAAATATTTAAAATGGAATTATATTGCTGTTAGGTAAGTTATATTTTTCTAGCGAAAATATTGCTATTGCAGATCATCACAAAAATTTATATGCCAGAAATATAATCAACCAAAATAGTTAAATATATTACAGTATAAATATTTTCCTAATCGTTCAGTTTATTCTTAGATTTGCCATTTTTCTTATCAATACATAATACAATATTATACAGTCAAATGTATTTGGTCGCAAAAAGCTATGAGTTGTATCAACATAAATTTTGATGGGATACTCAAGAACGCCCTTTCCATTCATGAACATAAGCTCAGACAGGGACCTGTTAAATATGTACTTCGTGGAATAGATAAGTGTTACTATCAGTGCCTGTATTCAAATTTGACTCGTATAACTTGGCAATAATTTGATTTTTTCGCGGATTGTTAAAGACAGATTTCGATTTCGCAACATTGGAATCGTTAATGTTTAATCCGTCACTTCTCATTATATTGAGTGATTCAATATAAAAATCTACGGTTATCCAAAACTTGAACTTTTATGCATATAATAATAGATTGGGATGAGCTATATTGATATGGGGAGTAAATAACACCATATATGTTCTGATATGATATACGTGTTGATACGACTGAAATCTAGGTTTAATCCACCAAACACCAATTGCCTAAATGATTCAACATTCGCGATGTTTGGATGCATAACTGTAAGTGTAATACATAACTGTATATATAAATCAAAACACTCAATTAGGGGAAAACATGCTCTTTAAACGTCCAATTATTTTTCCTTAATCTTATCTGCTAACTACATGCAAATGTGTGGATTACGCTCAGTTGTAGAATTGTGGTATTCAATTATTGTTCCTAAAATGTAATATCATAGTTATGTTAGGCTCAGTGCTCGGGTCTGACATTGTACGGAGGTAAAAACCTAAAACAAAAAAAAAACAATAATAATCTTCCGTTTTAATGTGCCAAAGCGTGAATATATATTAAAATACCATTGGAATTAAATATTAATAGATTGATGGACAACAATTTACTTTTTTCAATAAGCAAATTCAAGCATCGAGGGACAGAAGAAACCTCTGGTCAAATATGTTATTTTCATGAAACTATATCTCCACACATGGCATCAAAACCACCATGTCGTAAATCAAGAAAATAAATGTGTGTTGCGCACGGGAGGAATGGCGCGCTCATCAAAACAATGACGCAATAATCGAATCATAGCAAAACCCTGCATTCGCGCGAACTGCACAGATGCTGCCGCATTAATTTAAGAGTGAATAAAGGGAGGAGGCTTGGATGGAACATTCCACAATAGGCAAAAATAGGCATGGACAGTTATATAATATTGTATCTAGATATGAAGACGGGTATACAAAAAAAGATACAAAAAAACTTTACTAAGAAATTATTGCTTAAATATCTTAAATAGCTATTAGAACAAAAGGTTTATATAAAATGCCTTCATGATTATAGCAAGGTTATTACGCAATTTAGAATAGCCATGAACGTACCCTAATGTCACGTCAACTCTTATCGCCTAGTTAAATAAAATATGTTTTGTATGAAACGGTAAACATAGCACACCACATGAAACTTTTATACAATTTCAATGGTGTACAAGGTAAGCTTGGTGTACAATGATAATGATTTCATCCACAGATTAGCTTAATAAATATCTAATGACATAAATAAATATTTGTGGACATGTTAGACAATAATCAAACCAAGGATATAATAATACATTTATTTACGCAGTTTAAGAACAAATGTGTGCTCATTCGGCTGAAATATAGTTTTTTTCATTATGTCAAAATATCATTATTTATAAAACAATATTTATGATATCATATTATTTTTTTTAATAAAGGTACTCTTTTTTTAGTTCGTGATTTGATTTGTATTTTTGCGGTGTCATTGTATGTCTTACTGTCCCGTTCATGAGTGTCTTGGATGTAAAATTTATTGACGACTGACAGCCTTCAATATAATTCTAAATTATATAATGCTTTGCTACAAAGTAAAATGTTTAACACCACAATATAGAATATTTACACATGTAACTTTAAATCAATATTGTAGGATAAGTTTGGAACTTTATGAAATGAAATCGATAAAGATGATCTTCCATTCGTATAATTTATATTGATATATTTATTTGCATCGAACTTCCTTATTTCGTGTAAAGAAGATTATAAACGTTTGATTGTAAATACGCATGTTATCTACACACTTATGTCTTGTCAATTGTCGTAGTAGTGAATGTACTTATGCCCCGTGTTAAAAATAGATTTCGGCCCTTTCACTTTGCTATACTTTATGTTATTTTTATTTGTCGTTCAATATCCAACGGATAAGGCCTTATCAAGGTGAGGAATTAATATCCCTTTCGATTTAATAAATCACCACTATATAAACCCTTATCTCTTGGTGGCGCTGTCATTTGAAAAATGCGCATTTGGATAAGGTTATGCAAAACAACACTATAAAAAATATAACTTTTATTCAAAGCGTGACAAAGCGAAATATCACCTATCGAAATGGCTGGTGGCTACATAGCAGTCATAGCCATAGATTTTGGCACAACGTTCAGTGGATATGCATTTTCCATGAAAAGCTCTAAAGATGACATAAAAATGAACAAGAGTTGGGGAGCTGAAGTAGGATTTCGAGGATACAAAACACCAACAACGGTTCTAACTCGGCCCGATGGAAGCCTACATGCGTTTGGATTCGAGGCTGAAAATGAATTTGCTGATATGGATGAAGAAGATATTTCCGAAGGATATCAACTCTTCCAAAGATTCAAAATGGAGCTGTACGGTCGAAAAGTAAGTCATTAGGATATATGTTTATTCGAAACAAACTTATGTATGAAACCTAAACATAAATTTATGTTATTAATGTCCTATTACTTATTGAGCATTGTTATAAAGATAGTTTACTGTTTTTATTTGTATGGTAATATTTTTAACAACAACCGAATTATAACTGTCTTTTCTATATATCATGTAGCACTTGGATGCCAGCATCAAAATAAAGTCAAGCAGCGGGGAAGAGAGATCAGCTCTAGATATATTTGCCCATGCATTGCGTTATCTTAAGACACACAGCATGAATGCAATGGCCAAACCTCTTGCTCAGTAAGTAATTTAGATGCCAAGATTGACATTTATCACGAATGTGGTTAAACTTTATTTTCAGGTAATGATGATACCGCTGAAATTTCATTGTTTCAAAGGCATCTGGGGTCTTTATACCAATATTGCATTCCTATATATCGTTATCTATTATGAATTGTTTATAACCTTTTGGACTCATGTTATATTTTGACAAAAATTACAACAGTAACAATAGACAATTTTGTATATGTGAACGACAGACTATTTTGTCTTTGTGGTCATACATTTTGATTATACAAAAAAAGATAAGAAAATCATACCGAAAGATAACCCCAACAGTCATGGGCTTTGTCAAAGATCATAATATATTCTAAATGATCATTGAATTTCAAGTAAACGTATGTGCTGAATGTTCATTAGAATGTGCAATATGTTTTCATGACAGACCCATCGCCCAAGAGTACATTCGCTGGGTTATCACTGTGCCGGCGATTTGGAACGACACAGCGAAAAAGTTCATGAGACTTGCTGCAAAAAAGGTATTTTTTCATAATTGTAATATCAATTGTTCCTGTCTGTTTCTTACCTGGGTCATAGTATTCCATCTTAAAACCGTACAAATGCCATTTAAGTACTGAAACCTTAGCTTGAAGCAGTAGCATGCGAATACATTGTGTGTATTTACTAATAAATCAATAATCAGCTTGTACCTACATTAAATAAATGCAACATTAACCACAAGTTTTATTCACAGGCAGGTTTGGTTGATGATATGATTTCACCCAACCTGATCATAGCGTTAGAACCCGAAGCAGCAAGTCTGTACTGCAGGACGTTGGCTATGGAAGATTTCATAGGAATGGGTCATGTATCGGGAAAGATGTCGGTGAAGGCGGGCGACACTTACATTATCGTCGATTGTGGTGGTATGCGTAATACATATATCCCTGTGTGCGACTTAAATTACGTAAATTTGTACAATGTGCATTAAATCTAAACTAGTATTTATAACCAAGTTATTTTAAACTGAAATATCTTACCTCTTTAATTAGTAAATATTTAAAGCTAGCTTTAAGCTTGATAAAAAGTCGTTAAAGGGTTTATAACATTTTATAAATGGATCAAAACAACTTAATATTTTGGAATCCGTTTAAGGGGGAACAATAGACATCACAATCCACGAAGTACTATCCAATGGGAAGGTGCGTGAAGTGAAAGAAGCATCCGGGGGTCCCTGGGGAGGAATCTATGTTGACAAGAAATTCCACGAGCTTCTTGATGATGTATTCGGGAAAGATTTCATGAATCACTTGAAACATGACCATCCGAGTGTTTGGCTTAGTATGCTTGTGGATTTCGAAACCAAGAAGAGAGCAGCCAACCCTGACACCTCCACCGGAGTCAATCTTGTGATGTCGTTACAATTTGCGAAGTCGTTTGAGGAGAAAACCGGAAAAGACGCTATCGGCTGGATCAAATCAAAGAAGCATCTTGGTGTCAAGTATTCCAACGGTATGCTCCGAATTGCAAGCGAAACGGTAGAAGGCATGTATTCCGAAGTCATCCCTAAGATCAAGTCTCATTTGAAGGGTTTGCTCCGAGACTCGAATGCTCGCAATATTTCAAAGATGTTCGTTGTCGGTGGGTTCGGAGAATCTGCCTTCATACAAGAAGCCCTTAATTCAGAATTTGGTCATCGAGTCCAAATCTTAATACCGGATGAGGCAGGTATGTGTGTCATGAAAGGAGCTGTTATGTTTGGTCACGACACAGAATCTATCGACAGCAGAGTAGCACAATATTACTACTGCGTTAGAAGCAATAGAACACCCAAAGAGGGTGACGATCCATCTAGAATTAGGTCTGTGAAAGGCGAAGGAAATGCTATTCGCTACCTTATGCCCTTCATAAACAAAGGCGATCAAATGAAAATAGATAAGAACATCGAGCACACTCTGCATCCATTACAGGGCGATGTAACATCCGTTAGATTATGCTTATATGCAACAGAAGAAAACACCGATGATCCTGAACATGCCACCGCCACAAAGTTGGAAGATATAGTTGTTGAGAGTCCAGATATTTCGAAAGGTACAAAACGAAACATCCATGTCACTCTACGTTTTGGGGGAACTGATATCCTATTTAAAGCAGTCGACGAAGAATCTGGACATGAAGCAAAATCTACGATACACATTTAACATTTTAAACCTAACCTGGAGATGAAAAGGGGAAAATTGAGTATTTTACCCGTTTGTGATTTATGTGTTGACAAACGATTTTCCAAGCAATAGCTTTAAAAAAGACTTATCATGACAACTGCTTCCCTCATAAGCTCGGCTTTCGTTTTAAGAACATCTATGTTATACTATCTTTAATTTGATATACTAACGAGACAAAGGAGGTTATTGTTATAGTCTATAACAAACTGCTTATAAAAATGGTAATGTTTCGCCATTTGGTCTATCTCGAAAATAAGAAAGCAACAAGAACAGAATAACATGCTTATAAAAAATGATTATAAACAATTTATTAAGAAATATAAAAAAAAGAAAATTTCTTTTTGTTGTGTTTAATTTGTTTATTAGATTTGACACTGAAATTTGGTGTCATTGCTTTAAGTGCACTGTGTTTAAAAAATGCTTTAAATTGAGTGCATTATTTGTATATATTGTGTACTATATTGTATATATTGTTTTTAAAAGCTAATATCATGGTTTAATATTACTATCTGTGAGTCTTAATAAAATTTAAGTTATTCAATTACTAGCATGGTCGAAATATGCATTTGTCTTTTATACTTTAATTTGCACATTTTAATAATCAATTAATTGATCATCTTTACATTTCCTTAATTCCCGTTCACACTTATTATTTTTAATACCAGAGTGTTTACACGCCGGTATTATAGGGGTTTATCTGGATCGTTTCATTCCTCTCTTTATATGCTCTTTATAAAAATTGCATTGTCGGCAACTATTTTTGCAAACTTCCAAACATAAGAAACTCTTTAAGAGTGCATCGTGTATTGCTTGGCATGCAAAATTTCTACGTATGCATAAGAATACCTTTAAGAGTGCATGTTGTATTACTTCGCATGCAAAATAGCTACGTATGCAAAAATCACTGAGTTGTGAAATATCTACTGCTGGTGGATGATTTGTTTTGAGTTTTCAAGCAAGTGGCTAGATGACTCAGTCTTCAATGCAGTGTAACATGTACTATGAAGATTTACACAGATCCCTAATGCCTATTGCCCCAAGGTTATTACACAATCAAGGTCCGAATTCCTAATACATGTGTACGCCATAAATAACAACACGAGAGCCATTTATATAGTTTTAGTACGCTGAAGACAATTCCTTTAATATTTTAAAGATGAGAGCCATGAATGAACTGTTAAAGAATAATGTTGCTTTAATTACTGCTAACAATAAAATCTACATCGCACACTCTTGTATCATATTGGAAAAATTGCGACATTGCCGATCAAAACACACTGCAAGAGTATATTGCCATTTGTTTTTAACTTAATAATAAATCTCTTAAAAACGAACTTTTACATAGAACATGAATGATGTTTTAAGACAATATCATTTGAATAAAGAGTTTGTCATTAATTTATCAGGATTTCGGTTTATATTATGTTGCCGACGTCTCTCTCTCCGTCGCTTCTCTCTTATCCTTCTCTTTTTCACTATCTGCATCCCTTGCTCTCCATCTCTATTTCCAAATTGATGAATGTCAGAACAGTGAATTGTTTAGAAAAAAGGCGTTTGTTGTATCCACAAATAATGTTTTGATACCCATCGATTCCAGTTTATTTACTCGTCATTCTGAAATAAATAAAAATGTTTGATAGAAAATGACAATACTTCCTATGTTGTCGAGGGGTCGCTCTTATAAAGACATATATAAAGGTATTGTGACATCAAGTTCAAGGAAATGACGTTGCGCTCACGTCGATATGTTTTGAAACCTGTTGAATCGTTGAAATACATCACTTGGACGACGTTTCGAACCGAAGATGCAATGCTGCCTTTTAGACATGTATGAAATTATCAGTCGGACATTTTATTCCAAGTTTCGATCAATGTATTACTTTAATTCTTATGAGTTTTTCAGATATGATGAAATCTATTTGTGTATATGCAGGGAGTACATACCTTATTCGAGTATCTCCATATGTTTATCCATTTGTTAATCATTGAACATAACATTGTATGTTTTTATAAAAGCGTTAAAAAACTAAGTTCATTGTCTCAAATATCTCGAACTGACAACGAAAACTAAAAAATGTGCTTCGCGTGCACTAAAGAGCAACGTATGCAATAACTACGGAGTTGTGAAATAGCTTCCGGTGGATGATTTGTTTTCAAGCAAGCAGGCAATCAGTGGCTAGATGACTCATGGTTTTTTTCAATGCAGTGAAACATGCGGTCGGCTGATCTACAAATTGACCGTGTTGTTGTTTATGCGAAAGACTGTATAAATGAATGCATTATAGTGCTAACTCTCTGTCTCAACGATACATAGTAAACTGGCATTTCTAAAAGCTGATCAGCTTGTATATCATACTAGATTGAAAATGATTGCAATAGCAAATGCTCTTAAAATGCTGGAATATCATTCATCGATACATTATTCTGGTATTATTAATGCCCTTGGCCTAGTTTTATCTTTGTACTATGTACCAATAAATCTACCATAATAGCCGGTGTATAGCCCGCACCCTAAATAGATAATTTTTGAAAAGTGTATATTTCACCCAATAACCCCATACCACTCCTTAAATATGAATATTATTATGGTTCTTTCCTTATAAGAAATGTAAAGATATTACAAAAGCTAATATCACCTTTTAACTTTATCCAAAAGCTAATATCACCTTTTAACTTTATCCTGAAAATTGAAATCGAGCTATTTATGTTTTCGAAATCGGTGTATAACCCGCACCGTTGTGAAACCTTCAGCTTGGTGTTTTGTATGTAATATCGGCGTATAAGCCGCGGGTGATTACGGTGTGTAATCCAGTATCAAGAGTTCATTTAAGTCAATCAATATAATTTTGAAAGTTTTCTTATACCAAACTCATGATTTCATACATAAGTAATAGTTTAGATGTAAAGGTTTAACTGAGAGCCATGCTCCTGATTAGAAATTTGAATTGTTCGGTTTTTTGCATCGGACTTGTTAAATGCAGTGGCTATATTACAATTTGATAATATAGCCAGAATTCCAAGTACTGTTATGCTATAAAGCCGTTCCAATGTAAAGAAGATAAAAAAGAACAACATGTATGGCAATTTGAAAGACAACAAATAAATATGGCATTTTTGATGATGTGAATATGTTTAAAGTGTTATGCGGTGTTTAAATTTAATAACAAATGTGATAGATTAACCATGATTGGTCGCGTTTTTTTTTGCCATTTAACCACATTTACTTAGTTCTTCACTTTTAATAGCAGACTTGTTTTTTTTGAGGGAAAAGCGGAATTTATGCATATTGAAGATATTTTGAGTGAGCGTTATATTGTTTTCATACTGGTTAGTGTACCGATATGCGAAATTGGTTAAAAGAAATATTGATAGAGGCAATGACCTCGTGAATATATACCCGATGAAATCGAAAATACTTGGTGCTTTCATGTGCAAAGTTGATAAAATCGTTGTCAAAAAGTCTGAAATGCACAATATACGTATACAACAACAATAAACACACTTGGATGTGTCAAGATTATATTTAATTGATCAAATGGGTCAACCAATAGGCTAACCAAAGTAAGGGCAAGAGTAGGAGGGCTGACATATTTCTGTATTTGTTATATATATTTCTCAAATATTTTTTTTCGATTTGATATATAAACTCTCATTTTCACTATATTCCTCGCAAGAAAATTCCTAGACATTTATGAATAGAAATTTCAAACAATCAAACACGTTATCATACACTCCTTATATAGAAATCATGTTATCTTAACAATGTCATCATTTTTTTTTCATGGTTAAATTATTGTTTTATTTCATGACTTTATTTGACGATAACCTGACTTACCATTTTAGAATAATTTTAATCATATCCAGACCAAATGCTCAAAATTTCCTGGATATAACCTTGAACTTAAAAGTTGAGAAACGTCAGTAGTTATTTATTGTATCGTCTTTTTTCTTAATGCATTACCTTTTAAAAATACATTTACGAAACTTGATTGACTGACACTTAAGAAACAAGACCCTTATTTTTCCATTTCAGTTTACAGTCACTTTGTATTCCTGATCCATAATTTTTAATGATTGATAGTGTCTGTTACATACTAATACCAGCCTGAATGTTATGCACAAATTGTACAATGTTTATTTCAAATGACAATAAACATCTCAAACAACATAAGCGGGCTTAAAGTACTCGGTCGATTTCATCAATTAAAAATTGTACATGTTCCTAGGCTGCGCCAAAGCATTGTACAACATTTTAATAAATTGACTGACTTAGTACTTATCCTATACTCACAAATACGATATATAGCATAAATACTAGGTAAATTCAATAAATCAAATAGTGTACAGTTCGGCATTTTTTATGATTGACTATTAATTAAGTCGGCTAATGTACTCGGTCAACTCCATCAAGTAAACATTGTACATGTTCCAAAGCTGCGCCAAGGAATCGTACAATATTCCAATAAATCGACTGACTTCGTACTTAATCGTTTTCTTACAAAACTATGTATAGTGTAAAATGCTAGGTCAAAACCATTTAATCAAATATTGTACAATTCCGAGCCGCAGTTGAGGCACCTGTTCAATGTTTTGATTGATAGAGTCGACCGAGTAATCAGCCGACTTTGTTAACAGTCCAATATCAAAAATGATGGATCATGATGAAAATGGACTGTAAACTAAATACGTGTATAAGCAGTTGATATCTACATAGCATCAGTGTTCGAATGGTATGTCTTTCAGTGACGGACGAACAGGACTGACTACTATAATACTGCGCATTGCGCACCTAAAATTGGATGAATACTCATGAGATGTTGCACACAACCTCGTGATCCAGAGCTCAGACAGTGACCTGTCTTTTATACCAGTGTGTTTACACGCTGGTATTATATGGGTTGATCCCAATCGTTTCATACTCGGTCCTATATAGCCTTTATAAAAATTTTGCCAAAAGCGAATATTTTTGCAAACTCCAGCATATAAGGGACTCATAAAAGAGTGCATAATGTACGGACATTTAAAGCATATTTTGAGTCAGCTTTTACAGTGTTTCCTACTTTTGAATGTACCCATATACGATTGGACATATGATGGAAACATTAATAGAGGCAATGCTCTCGTAAATGTATACTTAATGAGATCCTTAATGCGTTATGCTCCAAGGTTATGTACACAATAAAAGTCTGAAAGCCTAATGTACGTATACGCCACAAATAACCACACGAGAGCCACTAATAGATTTTTAGTACGCTTAAGACAGTTTCTTTTAATATTCAAAGAGAACATCCTTTTTCCCATTAATAAGATAAGAGCCATGAAGGAACTAGATTAATGTTGCTGGAATTACTACTTACAATGAAAATCTACATCGCACATGTTTGCATCATATTTGAAGAATTGAGGCATTTGTTTTTGACTTAATAATAAATTATCTTACAAAAGACCTTTTATATAGAACATTAATAATGTTTTACCACAATGTTATCTCAATAAAGAGTTAATAATAAATTTACTAGGATTTCGATTTTATATATGTTGCCGACGCCTCTCTCTCTCCGTCGCTTCTCTCTTATTCTTCTCTCTTTTCCTATCTCTATCCCTAGCTCTCAAACTCTATCTCCAAATTGATAAAATTTCGATGGAATCAGGGAGTGAATCGTTCAGAAAAGGGCGTTCGTTGTATCCACCAGTAAAGAGTAAAGTTTTGATACCCATAGATTCCAGTTTATTTACTCCTCATTCTGAAACGAACAAAAATATGTTTGATAAAAAATAACAATACGCCCTCCTATGTCGAGGGGACGCTATAATTAGGACTCATATAAAGGTAGTGTGTCACCAAGTTTAAGGAAAGGACGTTGCGCCCACGTTGATTTGAAGTCGTACGTTCATCCCATGTGAAGGGTAATAAAATAGTCCAAAACGCTTTCAGATGAAACATGCAAGGCATTTAGAAATTATATGATTTCTATCTTAGCATTTAAGTTATTAAGAAAGATATAATTTTTCAAAACCTGTTGAGTCTTTGAAATACGTCACTTGGACGACGATTGACCGCTTATGAGCTTTTCAAATATGATGAAATCTATATACAGGGAAAACTTACCTCCATATGTTTATCCAGATTTTAATCGTTGAACATATCATTGTTTTTTTTATAAGCGTCAAAACAACTTAGTTGATTGTCTCAAATATCTCGAACTGAAAACGAAATCTGAAAAAAAAACTGATTGGCGTGCAAATATCAAAATTTCACTGAGTTGTGAAATATCAACTGTTGGATGTTTTGTTTTGAGTTTTCAAGCAAGTAGGTATTGAGTAGCTAGATGACTCATAAGTCATTGCAATACAGTGTCCCATGCGGTGTGATGATTTACAAATTGACCGTGATGTTGTTTATGCGAAAGACTGTATAAATGCATGTATTATAGTGCTAAACCTCTGCTTTAAAGACAAACTTGAAACACTAAATCTACCTTTATTGAAAATACAGCTTATATTTGCATTTTAAAAGGCTGATTAGCTTGCATATCATACTAGATTTAAAATGATTGAAATAGCAAAATACTCTTAAAACGTTGGAACATCATTTATCAACACATTATTCTGGTATTATAATTTGCTTTTAGCCTAGTTATAATTTTGGATTATAAATGTGTCCCACACGAATGGATATTTACATAATAAACTAGAAGGTCAGTGACCTTGGATCCCCCGTGAACTTCAACAATGCGTATATGCAGGATGGTCAGTTTTTACTAAAATTAACTTTGGAAATAACGAACTATTTTGCCAATAAACAAGATCATGCGATGAAAGAAAAACAGAGTAACATTTTTCATCATCACTCACTTCTTTCTGAAGACATGTCTTGAACTGACGAGACCAGTTGGCAAAAGTATCCTCAGTTTATAAATTAAATAAAATATGCTTTTATAAGCACGAGCTCATATAGCACATACAAAATGCTTTTGAGAGGCAACTGACACGGCCAGTGAAGTAAAAAGATAATTTTATCACATTAAATTTTGCTAATATAAGCATATCCCAGATACTTTTGAGACGCAGCTGACAAGGCAAATGAAACAAATATATCTTTTAACTTACATAGCAAATATGCTTATATAAGCACGATTACTTTTGTAAGCCGATTCCAAATGCACAAGGCTCCCAAGATAGGTGTTAACACATCTCTAT